>JAHDVE020011433.1:0-101464 GCA_022606495.2 Halesus radiatus | reverse complement strand
AATTAGTATCAATGTATCTTAAACAGTATTTAATAAAAATATATATTTTTTAAATTACATACGAGTATTGCATAGCATATTCTTGATAATTAAATTTATTTGACGCGAAAATCATTTAATTTGATATCTGAGCTTGTCGGCCTTTTGTTATATTAGGTCTAATTGTTGATATACTTACTTTCAATTCTTCGTATATCGTAATCATAGGTTCCCAAAGTGGTCCGTACGGACCCCGGGGGGGGGGTCCACGAGATGTAAATGGGGGTCCAAGGATCGGAGTTCATTTAGACTGCACGCATAGTAAAGCATGGTAGTAAGTTTCGCTCGACAAGCCTACTGCGCACTCAAAGCGAATCGCGTTCACGCAAGCACGTTCATGTGCAATTTTTTTTTTTTACGTATTTCATACCAGCAGCAATGCATCGCGCAGTGAATAAATACCACTTGTTCAGTATTGTACCAAAGTTTTTGACAGTCTGGCTGTGGGAGTTTGGGAATCTATGGTCTAAAATAGTAAGTCTGTCTCGTTTCTTAGTTTTTATATTTTTTATTGTCAAGAAACCGAGCTCACACAAATATGAAGTTGTAACAAGATTTTCAGTGCCTCCGTGGAGAGAACTGGGTATTGACAAAATTCCAAAATTCCTCCAGAGTTATTTCGGAGAATTTTATTTTTAGAGTACGATCCTTTGACAAGGTAACCAATTATTCTTATCGGTAAATAAGGGGATTTCGTGTCGGCTTGAATAATCCAGCATTAAATTTAATCCAGCGTAAGTAGTTGAGCCAGTCTTATATTTTTATTGTCAAGAAACCGAGCTCACACAAATATGAAGTTGTAACAAGATTTTCAGTGCCTCCGTGGAGAGAACTGGGTATTGACAAAATTCCAAAATTCCTCCAGAGTTATTTCAGAGAATTTTATTTTTAGAGTACGATCCTTTGACAAGGTAACCAATTATTCTTATCGGTAAATAAGGGGATTTCGTGTCGGCTTGAATAATCCAGCATTAAATTTAATCCAGCGTAAGTAGTTGAGCCAGTCTTATATTTCGGCTTTCACCATTTCGCGGAGCACTTGCTACAAGCTCGCGGAGCACCGGTTAAGAACCACTGCTGTAGACTGTAGAACCTGTAGCCTGTAGTATCTCGTCTCATCTTCCCGTCAATCATCTTCACAGGTGCGGTGGTAGATGGCCGTTGGCAGGTATGGGGTACGGGGCACGGGGACGGGGTACGCGGCACCGTGTGAATTCTGGAAGATAATCTCCTCGTGCTAGGAAAATGCAAAGTGTATTACTTCTGCCTAATTAAATCTTTTCTAATCAGCGTCGTGATAAATTGCTACGGCATGGGTGATTTACCGAGACAAAACAGAAATGGGTTCAAATTTTTATTGTAACTACATAACTACGTAGTAAATAGTAACTAATATAATATACCGAAATCGGGAAATGAAAACCTTTTGATTTAATCTGGGTAATTATTTACGTTTATTGTGTAGCAATAGCCGAGGCAAGGAAAACTTAGGCCATTCGTCATTTTTATCGCGTAATTTTTTTCGTTTTTTCAATTTCTACAGTCGTAACTGAATAATATTGTTTAGCTTTCTCTGTGTGTACTGTGTATTGCTCGCTGCGGTTCGTGACTCGCTCCCCTCTAACTTTAAAACTCCCAACTTTCGCTCGTTGGCAATGAGCTACGCCATGATTTATAATTGGAAAACTTTATCACTGTTTTTATCTTTTATCACTAATTTATTAGAAATTAAAACTAGTTATTCTAATTATTAGTATCATGATACAGAAAACTCCAAATAACGAAATGAAACCAAGAAACATATTCAGATTTCGATGGTCATCCAGTTCGTCTAGAGCTAAAGCCTCTTTGATGACGCCTTTCCGCTTTTTTTACATGACATTATCTTAGACGAAAAATAGAGGAGATTGTTTTATAAGATCAGAAATCGCGATACATTTTGTTCACTAGACAGATAGTACACAGATTCTTAACAATGTTTGGATTTTTATTTTGATAAGTACGTGGGAAAATATTACTATCGATAAGTTATCATTACGTCCTATAGGAAAACGAGTAAAATTTGTTTGTGTGTAATTCACAGGTTTATCAAAAAACAGATGATCATCTTCGTGCCCCTTTCAGAATCAATATCGGACGATCTCTTGAAATTCAAAGCACACTATTATATTAATCATTGCTTTATTTCGCTCGTGTGAAATGTCTGTCATCGAAATCATTCAAATCTCGATCTCGCCTTAAAATACTCTGTCTTACAGAGCGTGGCCTAAAAAATCAATTAAGCACTAAACGGCGTGTCGATACCGGGGGTACGTGCGCAGAGCCTCTGCCTCTGCCTCTGCCTGTGGAGAGTGGAGTGACTGAAGTGTCGGTTGCTCCGTACTCCGTACAGTATCAGGTCGATGGATGTTGATATTCGGGGCGGGCGCCATTCCCACGCTGGGAATTGAACCCGCTGCGCTTGCAAGGGGTTCCGGACTGGGTATGGGTACTGGGTATTGGATACTTGTGCCGTGTGTTGTTAGCTGTTATTATCTCATCCTCAACCACTCCGCCCATTATCTACTTTTTGTGGACGAAGAATGTAACCCCGATTATCCGCGTTCGCCCAGATTAAGTTATTAAAACGAATTATTTCCAATTACGATTTTTCTTTTTCTTGTTACACCCCTAACGCCCGTGAATGTTTTTTTACGCCAATATCTTTATTATTAATTGTTATTGTATTTAATTCGTAGAACTTCATTTAATTTTTTTTCAAATTTTATGTAAATCCAATTTAAGACTGGAAAATACTTGCAGAACTTAATAATAATTAAGCTCTTCAAGTATTTTAGTTTTTTATTATTGTGACAGCTGTTTCGGCGTTCAAAATCATGTTCAAACTATGGTTAAACCATATTGAGACTAAAATTAATTAGATTGTTATTTTGGTTGTTATCTTATTTTACACCACCATAGTTTTTTTTTACCATTTTACCAGAGTGGTAGATAATGTTAGTATCGCACTGGTGAAAAACCACCATTCAGAATCGAAACATTGCTTGAAGTGGCTTTAGCCGTGTTTGGTGACCAGATCAAGTAATAGTCAGACCCACCTTCCTAATCCCCATCTCTTCCCTCTCTCCATTTCCTTCAGCCTCACAACATACTCAAATTGGGAATGCCATAGTCCCACTGGCTCTGGGCAGCTGTATATTAAAAAAAAAAAGTTTTCGAATGTTTTTGATAGGACAACCTGCCCATTTATTAAAAGAACCACAAACTTTTTTAATAGCACAATTTTTTTATAGCATTAATTAATTAATACAGTTTGTTCTTGTATATTGTGCAGGTACGGGAAACACATCGAGTGACGGCACCTACAAGCCCTCCTTCCTCACGGACCAGGAGCTGAAGCACCTGATCCTGGAGGCAGCCGACGGTTTCCTGTTCGTAGTGAGCTGCGATACCGGGCGGGTCATCTACGTGTCCGACTCTGTGGCGCCCGTGCTCAACTACTCGCAGGTAAATAGCTAACTGATCAGTCCATCTAGTTCGTGTTTTGTGACCCCAATCCTCCTCTGTCCCATCTCCTTCCCTTCCTTCAGCCTCAGAACATACCCCAATTGGGGATGCCATAGTCCCACTGGCTCCGGACAGTCGGGAGCAGTTGGGAAGTGTGTCTTTTGGGGATGCTGTGTGGGGGGTCTTTTTGAGCAAAAGAAAGAGTGAACCTGTTTCTTGAAGGGACTCGTGTTGCAGGAGGGAGGAAACACAGTAGACGAACAATCGGCCATAGAATGTTTCGCTCTGAACGGGTCATAAAAACGACCCATCCTCGTGGCGAACCATGTTCAATATTTTTTTTTACCATTTTTGCACTAAATAAACTAAGGAATCGTGGTTATAATCTGCCATGTGCTCAAGGAAATGTCCTGTTTTATACCCAGTATGTATTTAAAAAAATATATTTTAGATAATATTTCACCACCTCTGAGTAAACTGTTGAGTAACTATTCGTCATATAACTTTAATTATAGGATTAAAATGAGTTTAAAACAGACATTTACTTGACATGTACCAATACTCTACAGTGGTGAAACAGATAATATACACTACTCAACAGTTTACTCAGAGGTGGTGAAATACCCCCTAAGGAGTCTCTCATTTATGGTCGCATTACCCCAGCGTACCTTCTGTAAATTATTGTGACATAATTGAGGGTTCCCCTTTGCAGAGTGAATGGTACGGGTCCTGCATGTACGACAATGTCCACCCCGAGGATGTGGAGAAGGTCCGCGAGCAGCTCAGCACCCAGGAGCCACAGAACACGGGCCGGATACTGGACCTTAAGACCGGCACTGTCAAGAAGGAGGGACACCAATGTGAGATAACCAATACTATCTGAATTAATTAAATTTTTTTATTTTTATAAACATCGATTAAATTAAGTCATTGATTTTACACAATACAGTACATAATGTACAGGAAAGTTAGAGATATGTTCTATTGTATGAAAATCACTTCACAGTGTTAAAAAAGAAAACACATTATTGTTTATTCCTGCAGGATTATTGGGTAGTGTGGTGTATTCTAGACATGGACGAGATTGTGAGAATGAATCAAATGAATAATTTCAATCTCATGATATACTCGATCTAATTCCCAATTTGACACGGAATTAATTCTCGATTTCTTATGTCGCATCCATATTCCCAACGCGCGGTACAATAATTACGACACGGAAAAAATGTGCAGCATTACAAAGTTGCCGGAGGTATTGTCGTATTTTGCAGAACTTCGTCTAATGTACGGTATCTGCATTATAACCCATTGAAAAAAAACCCGTAGAACATCGTTTGTCCGCAATCCGCATATTCCCCAGCGTCCAAACGGTCTCAGTCAGTGATCATCCATATTTGCTATCGCAGTCTGTATTCCCTAATTCAAAGAATTAAGAAATATATTCCATATTCAGTTATGATGTCAAAGTCCACATCTTTAGTCCGTCAATATTGAGTCTATCCGTACTAGTCAAAGATACTAGTCAGAAGTTCCTGATTCATTCCTCAATGCCTACGGCGATTCCATTCATGTCAGTCCCAGCGCGGCCTAGCTGTCAGTTGAGAATTTCCGAAGAAACAGTACTGAGTGGGGTGCATGTTTGTTTGACTTGTGATATTGTCTTTGAAAACGAAGCCATTATTTACTACATTGAGGTGTAGATACATTTTTCATCTTATTTATTGTCTAGTTGAGTAAGATTGTTATTTCCAACACTAGCTCAATTTGCAGTGTGAAACTTTCCCCCGTTTTTGTTTATTTATTATTATTAGGTTTTTTTTAATTGAGTTCGGGATGAAACTTTGCAATCATCATAAGGATAGCAGCCAATAATATGGGATTTATAAAAATGGAGGATAATATTAACAAATCTTGAACTTGAAGTATGATATCGGTGTAAATGGCGTAAATTGGACTGGTCTCATTAGCTAAGTTGGTTAAGCGGTTACCCCGGATAGGTAGAGGTCCTGGGTTGGAGTCCCAGATGCGACTGAAATCTTTTTAATTTCTGTTGTTTTTTCGGTTTCGTGGCTCATTTGGGATGTGTTAATATTATCTTCTTCAATGATTAAATATTACAATGAGGTTTACAACCTTCAATAAGTTATAAAAAATAAATTGAAGGACTTAAGACTATCTTAATAATGCAGGTATCTCCGAGCTCTTGGTATTTTTGTAAATCATCTCTTTATCCTTGTCTCCTTTTTTTTCAGCCTCCATGCGCCTCTGCATGGGCTCTCGCCGAGGCTTTATCTGCCGCATGAAGGTGGGTGGTGGCGAGATCGGGGGCGCCGGGGGCCACCTGGGACGCCTCAAGCAGCGCAACTCCCTGGGCCCCGCGCGTGACGGACACAACTACGCCGTGGTGCACTGCACCGGATACATAAAGAACTGGCCGCCCACTGGTGAGCATGATGTTCCCTGTTTTTGCAACTGCTACTGGCGTCTGAACGGAATATAGAACAAATTGTGTTTTTGAATGGAGGTTCTAAAACAAAATAAAACAGTGAAGAAAAATAACAAACATCACCTTATTTATCATGTTCTGTTTTATCATTGTTGTATTTTATCCGATTACCTCGAGTGAAATATAGAACACATTGTGTATAGTATTGTTCTTTGAATGCAATATAGAACAAATTGTGTTTTGTATATCATTTATTTCCGAATGCAATACAGAACATTATGTTTCGTATTATGTTTGGATTGACGGGGAATGCTAAGGATAGTGAGAAACCCGAGCCCACTGTTGAGTGCGTGCTTTAGTGTGTGATGCATGATGGCTGCAGAACGTATGTATGAGGGAAAATTTTGGTAAGTTTGGTTGAAGTGGAATGCTGTGGATATTAAAAAATAAATGTTCATTTTATAATGCTAATTTAACCCAAAAATTATCTGTTATATTTAATTGTGTATTTTTACATGATTTTAAAATCTTTATCTAGCATCATGGATACATACCAAAATACAATAATAGCGGGCTTTACACATATGTTTTTCGAGAGCGAAGGTATCACGCGCCGCTCCAGGGCGCTGCGCCGAAAAAAAAAGTCCATAACGGTTTCCATTGTTTGCAGCGCAGTCCATTGTGGGAGTTTTGTGCGCGGCGGTGTGGAACGGCACGCATTACCTTCGCTCCGAAGCGTATGTGTAAAGTCCTCTAATGCTATGTACTTTTTTTATTCGTTAGGTTAAGTCCAATCTTCGAACATGTGCCATCTATTGACAATAAAATATCATTTATTTTAATCAAAGACACATTTAGAATCCTGCAATCAAATCCTCTACCAATATAACTAGCTAATTTCACAATACAAATGTTATTATTTTTTTTTAATTAATAATATTATTGAATGATTGCAATGTTTTCTAAATAGTACTTGTTACTTTGTTTGTTAGTCAATAGAGCATGGCACTTAATTGTGTGACTGTGTTTTAAGTATGAGGCTATCAGATCTGTTTCCAGGTGTACAGATGGAGAGGCAGGGGGAGGACGAGGCCCACGCCTCGCATTGCTGCTTGGTCGCCATTGGCCGGTTACAGGTACTCTATTATATGCATTCTTCATTATTCTTAACCTGTATTCTATCAAGTCTCCCGCTGGCAGTGATGGTAGCAACTAGAAGTGTGCTGTATCACATAGAGGGTAAAAAATTGTGAATGCCCCAAGAAAAGAAGGTGTAAATTATTTGATTGGGCTTCATTTTATGCTTATTCTTCTTTACTTGAAGCATTCATTCACAGCCACTATTGATTGCACGTCCCTTGTAACATAAATTTCCGAATTGTGTTCAAAGTGTTGTGTTTTACTTCAAAGCCAGTGCATTATTTATAGGAGAAGTGTAGTGGCTTACATGTTTATTCTAAGAGATTTGTAGATTGTCGGAATTATTATTAAATATTGTCTTCTTTCTATTAGATTTTTGATTATCAGTATTATCCTCTGGGTAGCCCACAGACGTGGAAAATTGGAAATTATCAGAGTTTTTCTTTGCATATAATTTTGTCTAACTTGGTAAAGAAAAACGCCTTAAATTTAAGCAACATATTCATAATTCTTGTTTTTTAAAGACCCAAAGTAGATTGTTTTTGAAAACTTTTATTTAGCTTTACTTTATAATTATTCCTGAAGGCTGTAACACAAGTTGTATAATTAAGAAATAGAATCTTGAAAGGTCTGTATTTGTGGCCACCCTAAATTCTGTACAATATTGCTTTACGTGAAATGTTATCATTTAAGGCAGTAAATATTGGAAACTCTTCTCCATTTCAGGTGACGTCGACTCCCAGCGCGTCGGACCTGTCGAGCTCCGGGGGGCAGGCGGAGTTTATCTCTCGCCACTCACTGGACGGGAAGTTCTCCTTTGTGGACCAGCGTGTGTCTACGCTGCTCAACTACAGCCCCCAGGACCTGCTGGGCAAGAGCTGTTTCGACTTCTTCCACCCAGAGGATCAGACGCACATGAAGGAGAACTTTGAACAAGGTAATTAAATCTTATTCATTCTTTAAATGCGTGACCTTTTGATGCTAGATGCTCCCGTACACGGTCCTTTTTCATTGATATCTCTTTTCACGATATAGCCAATAATGTGTGCAGTTGGATCTGATGATTTATAGACAATGATTATTATTTCTTACCAAATGTGTTCCAAACATGCATAACAAGATAAAAAAAGACAAACAAGATAAAAAAAAGACAAACAAGATAAAAAAAGACAAACAAGATAAAAAAAAATTCAATGCTATATATACCATAAATTTAATATTCATTGTACCAGTCTGAGAATGACCGTGATAGGATGAAACCAGTCCGGTCGAAAATAAATAAGTGGAAAAAAGTTACAAAGGTTTTTTAATCAAAAACAATCATTTTAAATATGGAATTCCACCATGAATTGACAGTTTCAAAATTAGAAATAACAAACAAGATCTCAGTATACACAAAATGACATTCCATGCCACCATTTTCCCCAAGGCCAGTGTAGACAACGCGCTGATTAACTATTTCACCAACACTTGAACACATCACAAAATAGAAAGCGCTACCATTTTATAAGATGTAGAACAATGAAGAGGTTTGAATAAAATAAACAACTCCTTAATACATATAAATAAATAAATGTTATAGGCATTTACGTAATGGATGCACAGAATGCTTCATGAAAACTCTGTGGATCAACTGTGCAGGCGCTCGAGTCGCCAGGGAGATTGATGGGAAGTTTTAAATGTTTACAAGATATTAAAGACAATCAATGTCCTTCTCCTATACCCTAAAAAAATCTTTAACCTAGAATCCAAAGTATTATTATTATTGCATAACACATTGGTAGCACAATTATTAGTGCACATTTGTAATGCTATTGTATAATAATTAT
The DNA here is from genome assembly GCA_022606495.2 of Halesus radiatus. Taxonomy (NCBI): domain Eukaryota; kingdom Metazoa; phylum Arthropoda; class Insecta; order Trichoptera; family Limnephilidae; genus Halesus; species Halesus radiatus. The sequence continues at coordinate 92,503 of JAHDVE020011433.1, read as the reverse complement.
TGAGAAATTACCCCCCCATATCCACATCTTGTATGTTTTTTGTCATATTTATTTTTATAAAACCCCTAGGAAGGTATGTAAAATGTATTTTTCTGTACTGTTGATAATATTGAATGTATTTATTCTCTTTCCAGTTCTGAAGCTGAAGGGGCAGGTGATATCCCTGATGTACCGCTTCCGGGCCAAGAACAGAGAATGGATCTGGCTGCGTACTTCCGCCTTCGCCTTCCTCAATCCCTACACTGACGATGTGGAGTACATTGTCTGCACAAATACCACTGCCAAGTAAGTCTACCTTCAGCTGCTGTCTTCAGCTATCTCTTCACCGTTGTTCCATCTTAATGCTGAAATGAAACTTTTTTAAAACTGTATGTTTTCAAATATTTGATGTTAGTTTTGTCTGCTTTTTAAAATAATAATTGTACCAGACGTAATCTGGTACACCAGCGAACTGAAGAGGCCGACTGATCCCAATCTACGGAGCGAGGCTGGGGGGAGGGAGTTAGCACTCCTACCGTTCCTTTTGCAAGGAGGAACGGTACTGACGACAACGACTTTTGTTAATCTTGTCCGAGGCAGTTGCTTATTGGGTCCAGTTCGAGGCAGTAGTCCGATGGAGGTAAGCAGTGGTCAGAGTGAAACAAGGCGAGTGGTTCAGAAGTCAGAGCAGGCGGCGGGGAGAGAGGAGAACTTGTCAGGCTGGCGGTCGAATGCTAACTGCCACAAACTGGCGTTTGCAGGCTATTTATGCGGTCCACCAAGCGCGGACCGCCGGTGCCGTGTAGATGCCCGACAAGTCGGTCTCCCTCCCACCAACTGTCCCGCTCCAACGCTTTTATTCAGTCATTTCAGTTTGAGCGGTCTGGTGGGAACAAGCTCGCCAGACCGCCCGTTACATATATTAAACAAAACATAAAATTCTTATACATAAATACGAAGACGAAAAATGGCCGCGTCGGAATAATCTGGGAGACGGGACGTCCGATACAATAATATCATGATCACTGAAAAATGTGACTATCATTTTAAAAATTTTATATATTTTTAACTACTACAATACTGGTCCTCCGCATTTCTTATAGTTAGTAATCTAAATCCTACAGTACATTCAAGTTATGTTGTGATTTAGAATTTAAATACAATCATGCAAAATCTATTTGCTAAAGACACACTACTGTTGTAACATCTCTCCCTTTCTCATAAATGTCGCAAAAAGAGAAGTTACAACAGAGCTCTCGGTGGCAAATACAATACTCGTCTTATGTAAGAAAAAGAGCAATCTGATCTACGATTGTTGTTTATTTTTCGATGTAACTGAATATGTATGTTTTCTAGGTCCTTGCATTCGGAGGCTGGGGCTGCCGTGGGAGTGGGCGGCAGCGAGGGGTATGACTACTCGCTGGCGCAGCGCCACCGCGACACGCCCTCGGGGCTATACCACCAGCACCACCCGGCTCCTCCCCAGCACCACCCGGCCCCCCCGCAGCACCATCCAGCACCCCCTCAGCACCACCTGGCGCCGCAGCTCGTGCACCATCAGAACATGCAGCAGGATATACTGGCTGGTTAGTGCTACCATCAACCTTCTTCTGTATCAATGTGACTTTAGGTCAAAACTCAATTGAACTGGGAGAGGAAATTCATGTGAATTTGTGATTCTAAAGGCAGGTCTCCTGCAAATGTTTTTTCCAAACATGCAAAAAAAACATACACAAAACATTTTTTTTATACACATTCCGTCTCCTGCAAAAAGGTTTTATTTTGGTTAAACACAAAACATTTTGTGTAGGCGACAAGACGAGTTCTATAATAATCTTTTGAATGTTCTATATATTTTTATAGGCTGGAGTAAAATGTCATTGTTTTGTTTATTGTATGAATAAAAAAACAATATTAATGTCAATGAACGTGTTTATCACAATGTGTCCTTTAAATATTTGTGAATATGAGGGCTGTAATGCTATTAGAAATAGCAGAAAAAATAAATGAATACATAACAGTTAAATAAATTATGATTATTACTGATACATAAGCAAACTTCTTATAATAATATGATATATTATAATCGCTCAGTACACATAACCTAAAAGACTCGTCCGATTTGTGCTGTGACTGACAAAGTATCGGGGTCATAGATAGACACGCACCGTGCGGTGATTATTAAAAAAAATTAAACAAACCCTTCCCCCCTTTCATCCGTGAGGGGAATGTTTTCCATCGGTGATAGAAAGCAAAAACACTACGCACACACAAATGTGTACGGTAACTCCCCTTTATTTTGTGTAAATGTTTTCAAAAAACATTTGCAGGAGACTAACCGTAAAAATCTGCATTAAATCAACCCGTCTTTCTTTATCCGGTGTGGAGTGATCTATAACACAATACTTGTTGAATTTATCTGTTTCTTTTATACGAGAAAATATGAAAGATTTTTACGGTTGCTATTTCATCCTTTACTATTGATATTACATTTATTAGAACATTAGTGCCTTAGTGCCAAAAGAAGAGTTTCATTTATTTAATTGAAACATTTATATTTTTATTGTTCATTTGTAGGGCTGGAGAATTTTAGCTTTACAATTCTATTTAGGTTTGAATATGAAATTATCAAAACTTATTTAAATCTTTTACACATGATGCGCATACAATATCCAAAACCCAACCTACGTTTAAAGTGGCTTCCACACAAGCGGGTGACCCAATACTCAAAAAGCCATGACGCCGAAAGGTTCGACCATCCGGTCGTCCTTTCCTAAAGTTGGTAGGCTTGAGTTTAGGAAAGGACGGCTGGATGGTTGAACCTTTCGATGCCATGGCTTTTTTAGTATTGGCCCACCTGCTGGTGTGGAAGACACCCTCAAACACATTATGAATCGCTGTGCTCTCTCTATACGCAGTGATATTTGGCAACTCAAATCAGTTACTAATACGTTTGTTGTATGGCACATATAGAGACAGAAGATAAAATTTGGGTCATTTCACGAATTGACCCGGAGTAGGTACATGCAGAATGGACAGAGCTTCTTGAAATCTTAGATGTCGCCACTGCCCGCCATTAGTGGCGCTGAAGTATTCAAGTATGACCAGTTGGTAGCATGACAAAATTTCACATCCTTATTAATCATGAGATGTTTGTAATTTCCAGGTGGCGGTGGTGGTAGTGGGCGTCCACCCAGCGGCCATGAAGGGGGCTACCCGGGAGGAGGACCGGGGGGCTACAGCAGCGGGGGTGCTGGGGGCGATCCCTCCCCGTACGGCTCCCCGCAGGCTCCCCCGGGCCCCCCTAGACATAAGCCCGCCAGCCCCACGCAGCAGACTATACACTGGAATAACTCCCTAAGACAGGTGAAGGCTTATTCTTTGTTTAACTATGCAGCAGAAAACTTATCTGAAGCAGCAAAAACTCAAGAACGGTTTGCAAAACACTTTCTGTCTGGATTTTCTAGGAAAATAAACATCATAAAAAATATGTGCATGTAGACAAAAAAAACAGCGAATCTGAATATATTATTATTCTTAGAATTCTATATTATTATTCTTATAATTAATAAATCCTTCTTGAAAATCGATTAAAATCCCATAAAGTCTAAATGCTCCATAATTGGCCGAACGAACTATGACGTAGGCTGTACCTATGTTTACGTACGATGATATCCGGCGGAACATTTTCAAGGTACATCTCTTTCTCGTACATGCACACTTTGCGAATAAGAGGGAGAGGTTATATAGGTGAAACAGTTTTCTGTGGAGTGTTGCAATATTTTGCCATGCTGATCTTGTTTACGTGAAAAAATGTTGTTATTGCAAGCTTCATAAGTGTCCATTAATATACAAAAGTGTTTAAAAACCCATCTAATACGAAAGAAAGCGGTTTGGCATTACACCATTTTTTACGTAAAACTGTCTTCTTGGAACGATAATAAATTGCCTTTCGGGCAAAGTAATACTAGTATTTATCGTCTTACAACACTTGAAAATGATTTATTATGCGGTCTGTCAATCTATTATTGAGTATGGTATCATAGCATGGGGAGGTGGTACTTCATCTGCACTAGACCCAATAAAGGCACAGAAAACAATAATCCTTAAGCTACCTCTAATTACAGACTCTAACTTAAAACATATTTGTAAAAAGCATTAACTTTGTGGCTCGCCATAATTTACCATAAAAAACACATAAATTTGTTGTGGACCACTTTTATTTTATTAAAACTCTACCGGTTTCGGAAGCACCCTTCTTTCATCAGGAGAATATTATAACTAACTTATGATATAGAATATTGACAAGACATATACATTTTAGGTGTTGGAGTGGGGGGTAAGCAAATGGGTAGGGGTAATTGTAGGATTTCCGGGAAGAACAGCGATTTATTGGAAAAATATTAATAATGGGACTAAACGATAAGTTAATTTGGTTATTTAAAATACTAGCATTATTATTCAGGGATTTTCTAATTTCGAGTGCTTCTAAGTTATCCAATTTTTTGCCTTTATTGTTACGGTGAAGAATTGTAACCCCAGTGTCCTTGTTAAAAGTGTGATCTTTGGAAATTAGATGATTGGCAAATTCTGAGAAGTTATTATTATTTAAGCATCTTAAATGTTCTGTGACTCTAATATTTATATTTCTAGTTGTTTTACCTATGTAGAACGATGGACAATCATTACAACATAGTTGGTAAATACCTGAGTGGCTTAATTTATGTTCTCTATCTTTAGTATTTTTTAGTAATTTACGTAACTTAATATTTAATATAATGAGAGTATTTGACGTTCGGCAGATTTACGCTAAAACAATCCTCACTCATCTACTCAAACAAATAAATGTAAATACTATGAAAAGGACTAAACAATTGTATTACTAGAAATACTAACAAAGATTTACTAAAAATTCTTGTAACTCACACTACTTTTGGACAACGGAATTTTAGGTACTTTGCGACAAGAATTTACAACATTCTTCCGGTTAGCATAAAAAAATCTGATTCACAAAAAATATTCAAACACACAGTAAAAAATTGGATTAAAAGTAATAATAGGGCATTTACCGGTGCACTCACACACTGTACGGGACAAGATCTGTAAACTCTTGCGCACGTTTTAGAAGAAGAAGATCAGGCTGGCCACTTCGACGCTTCAGAGCAGGGTAGGAAGGAAGGGAGAAATGCCTTGAAAAAGGCAAACGATTTCTTGCAAGGAGGTGGTGAGGGTGAAGAGAAAGTCACGGTCGGTTTTCAGGCCGGGTGAAGATGCAGGCGAAGTAGGTAGAAGGCGTGTTGAATCCGTGAGAATATTCTGAATTTTAGAAATGTACTCGTCGTTCAAGTACTTCGGTGCGATACCGTGCGGCGAATCGGGCAGTTTGAACTCGTGAATATTTCGCGAGCTGCCGTAGACTCTGTCAATCTTGGATCGACTTGATCAAAAAATTAGGATGTCAATCACGACCTTCTGCTTGAATTGAGTCTATTGCAATCTTCACCTATTTTTTATTAAAGCAACCAAAATTATTACAAAGTATGTCATGGGGGTCAAAGTAGGACAGGTAATACTTTGCCGTCAATTTACAAAAAATGCATTGTACAAACATAAAATAAGTAAGTTTACTCGATTACGCGGGCGCTAATGAACAGATCAGAAAATATCGTTTATTTAGATCAGTCACCGCGGCCGCAGGAATCGCTTACAAAGACAGACAATTTTGGTAGAACAATAATTTTGAAAGGTTTTTTTTGTGGATCAGAGGGGCTCGACCAATGAGAGCCCGCTCTGTTTCGGGACCGTCGCCGGGAGCGACCGTAGGGGTGGCGGGGGTCGGAGAAATGTCCCGTTAGCACCCAGTAGCGTCTCGGGACGAAAACGAGGTTCAGTGGCGTAGAAAAAGAAAACGATGACGTGCACTCTCATCATCACTTCTTCGAAAACCCCGGAACTACGCTTGTCGAAAGCCAATATGTACTGAAATGGGGCGTTTGCACAAATCCTCATTTTGTGCAAACATAACAAGATAGGGATGCGTATCTAGTCGCTTCTATCAGGTTAAAATTAAAGTCGGGCGTTGCACAATTAATTATTTGTGCAGACAAACAAACAAGACAGACGCGTATCTAGTCGCTTCTCTCTCTCTCTCTCGTTTGTGATCAGGTCGTCTGTATAAGCCTGACCAGTACTACATGCCAGCTCGATCGAGAACGTATCGAGTCGTCTCTTGTTCGAAACTGCACGAACTCAGTAGTTGATTTCGTATCTAGTCGTACCACCTACTGAGTTATGTACTGGTTGATGTTATGCAAACGGGGGGTATTACAAACTTTGATAGTCACGTCTGGTATACACACATTCTAAATTATTGATTCAACGATTCACGAAGCATATCTTCATATAAGTATATATTCATAGGTATTTTAAAACTATAAAATAATTTGCAAAATTACTGCCTCAACACAGGCTAGCCTAGTGAGGCGGGTTATGTGAAAATTCAGCTATAACTGTTAATATATTATTTTCTATTTTACTTTATAAACCACTGTACACTTACATTATTATATTATTATTATTATTTTTACACATCGGTATGATGTAATATTAATACGTATTATCTCCTGACATTTTAGAAGGTTTTGTTGAATTAAAAGAGGTAAAATTAAAGAAAAAACGCAAGCTCACAAAATACGCAACTGACAGCCGGACGTAACGACTTGATAATCTGCAATAATACCGTGTGGTACTCTGTTTTTGGCGGGATAAACAAATTTTCACACGTTAAAAATCCATTTTCTTATGAAATATACATAATTAAAAAAAAACATCATTAATTTTTTTTATTAGTTTCTATATTATTTTTATATTTTAAGGTAAGGTATAAATATTAAAAATACATATATATTATAGAATTTTTTTCATAGTCCTCCTCACTAGGAGATCCTGTGCGGAAGCGGACCAGGTTTTGCATAAAGGTGTTTCGGCGACTTCTATATTTCAACTTTAAGGTTAGGGTAGGGTCTTACCAGCAATTTCTATGATGTTTTTTTGAGAATAGTAGTCAGTTCTTGTTCTGGTAATTCCTTAAGCCAAGTTTTGCTGGACTTAATGCAATTATTGATTGAATTACTTTTTTTGATATTAAGTGGGAGTTTTTTTATATAATTTTACAGCTAAAAATTCAGAGCTTCTTTGTCCAAAAGTTGTATTGCATTGAGGTATATTTATCTTGTCTATTTGCTTTGTTCTGGTATTATGATCATGAAGAGTCATAGTCGTTTTCTCATTTTTAAGATGAACTAGAATATTTTTGTCAAAGATTTTTGGATACTTGGAAGGTTGAAATGTTTAAAAATTTCCATTTCTGGCCTCTTTATGGGGACCTTTAGAATGGTCTTTATGATGCATTTCTGGGTTGTATTTAATGGTTTCATATTTGAAATGAAAAATAGTTAAGTTAAACAGTTAACATTAATAAAAAAATGTACTGGAATTCTTTATTGAATATAAAAAAAACTCCATACAAATTGCCCTGCTGATGGGTATCGGGTACAGTACGGGTGACGTCACGCGCACCCCCACCTCATACCTCCCGGATTCTGCTGTTTTATCAGCGTTTAAAAAATTCTAACTTTGAGAATTAATTTAACTATGAAAAAGAACTAAAAAAAAAAATGCTGGTATCTAAGTTTAAAGGTATTGATGATAAAAAAAAATGAACTCAAATTCTCTATTAAAAAATTCGAAATTTTAAGATAAAAATTTTTAAAAAATTCTTCCAAAAATCGAGTTCTGCGGCCGCTGCTTCAAATTCAAGTAAATTCGTAATAATACAACTTATTCTCGTGTAAATCCAATTTTTGCGGTCGATTTCGGCCGGCCCTTCAAATTCAGATACACAAAGCAAATTTGTAAAAATACGATACTATTTCCGTGTAAATCGAATTTTTGCGGTCTTTCAGCAGGGAGCAGCTGTGACGGAGGGCTACCAGTACGGGGGCGGTGGGGCCCCCCTGTCTCCCGCGCGCTCCCCGTCGGCCGTGCCCCCCGCGCCGCCCACCTATGCGCAGCTGCACCAGCGGCCCCCGCAGCACCCGCACGCGCCCCACACGCACCTGCAGCACCACTACCAGCAGCAGCCTAACAACCCCCCGCCAGGTACCGCCTTTTTTTTTTTTTTTACATGAACACCGCACAAGAGTCTCAACTACTCCCAACCGTCTGGAGCCAGTGAGACTGGCATCCCCAATTGGGGAATGTTGTGAGGCTGAAGGTATTGGGGAGGGGAAGGAGAAGGGGAAGAGGAAGAGGAAGGTGGGGATATACCTGGCTATTCAGATCTGGTCACCAAACACGGATAAAAGCCATTTCAAGCAACGTTTCAATTCTGAATGGTGGTCTTTCACCAAGGCGATACTGAGAGTATCTTCCACTCTGGAACGTGTGCAAATATACTATATATTATATTAAAATTAATTAATTGTGAAACAGCACAAATTAATTAAATAAAATTTACTTGCGCACGCCGGAATTTGAACCCGCGACCTTCGGATTCGTAGTCGAGAGCCCTACCCCTCGACCATGGAGGCCGTCAAAACCCCCCCGTCAAAGGCCCCCTACACCCCTCTGAGCTTTGTACAACACCAAGATGGTTTAATGGAAAAACAATGTAACTTTAAAAAGCACTACACTGGAAGTGATTGTTTTTCTCCTCAATATTAAACAGTGATCAGAAAATTGTGGTACTTCCTGAAAGAAGATGATTCTACATCATATTCTAAGGAAATTTAATTTTTGAACTGATTGTTATTTTTTAACACTTGCGAGATAATTGCATATTTTATTTTTTAAATGTATGTATTCAAGAAGCCATTTATTAGATAAAAATAAACATATGAAAAGCTATGGAAGAACCATGCACATTTTCCTGTCCAATATACTGGCAGATTCTGGAGTCAATCATAACCACTATAATTTGTTCTAAAATCAGTGTGGCAATTAGTAATGACATTTTTAGTTCTATTTTATCAAATTTCTACACTTTCTTGACGGACTGTATGTCATAAGCCAGGCTTGTCTTACGTCTCTGGTCTAAGCGAGGCTGGTGCCTTACCTTATTGGAAAAAATTACAATAAGGTAAGGCACTTTCGATATGCCAAAATTATTTTTAACGCTACACATCACGGTGCAAAGATGGTGCCTTTGGGATGGAATACATATGTATGTATGCATCCATAACAATTTGGCCCCTCATTTTCCAGAAGTCTTTTGTTTATGGACAGCATAATTTATCCATGTTTTGTTACATAGTACCTGGCCATTCTCTCTTTACAAAATAGTAATGATGTCTCAGAAGTCTTTCTCTAAGTGGTGGGTACAGTGAATCCACGTTTATAAGTTCCTCGGGTATGGATGGTTTATATTTTCCTAGCTCAGTAAATATACCTACCAAATATGTAATGAAATTTATTTTCCGGTGCCAAATTCGATAAATACTATTTTTAAAATATAAACACCCACACACTTACGCATAGGTAGATGAAAGGGCTTCATAATATTGCGAGTAAAGATCTTATAAACATGCTTTGACTCTAACTTGTCTTGTTGATTTGTGCAAGAAGGTATGACAGCAATTTTTTTATTATTTCAATTTATTATTTCTTCAATTTATTATTTTTTATGGTGAGTATTGTTTAGCATTCAACTGGCTCATTGAGAAGGTATAATGACTTGTCACCCACCTTTCATAACAATGCTAATACAATATTGTGTTGTTTCAGGCATGTGGTCGTGGCAGGGCGGCGGAGGGGGCGAGGGTGGCCCCGCCCCTCAGGGTCACCAGCCCCAGGGCCACCAGCCCCAGGAGCTGTCCGACATGTTGCAGATGCTGGACCAGGGGCCCGGGGCCGCCTTCGAGGACCTCAACATCAACATGTTCAACACCAACTTCGAGTAGTGTCAGTGGGCTATCCGTGACACCTCATGCTCAACACCGACATCAGGCGTGTTCATGAAAACTAAATCAAGCTCAATAACAACGTTGAATAGTGTTGATGAAATGGATCGTGCGCAACACCGACATCGAGTAGAGACCTAATAATAAAACATGTACAAACTGCGATTCATGTGTGAAGATTATAATATATTGCTGCACTTGAAACTTTGTTCATTATTTGAATTGCCAGTTTGCTCATCGTGGCAGATTTTTGGCAATGCTGGGATTTCAAATGCCTCCATTCAATGATATGATTTCATAAGATAACAGTTGTATTGCGTCGGCTCCAGGAATAAAAGTTATCCAGGTGTTGAATGGTGTACCGTTCTACGACAGTTTTATTTCAACTGGAATGATTTATAAAATAATAAACACACAAACGTTAGCAATCCGGAGTGTATAAAGGTATAATTAGCCGAGGACGAGATCTGTGCCACCAGAACTGTGTGCGGGGAATTGTTGGGAGTAGTTGGAGAACAAAGGACTCTCTCCGGAGCTGTTCGTCCAACCGACAAAGAAAATGTATAATTTACATATTTTATAACTTGTTTTATTGTGATGTGTGTGTTTGTGAAGTGATGTGAGAGATGATAATATATATAAATATTAAGGTTTTTAAGAGTACATATTTTAGTTTGTTTAACGCAGTGAACACTTGAAGATTGATTAAGTTATCAGTGGACAGTTGAGTATACACGTCAAGTAATAGCTGATGGCACAAAGTAACTGGTAACTTGTTAGTTCTAAGAATCATCCACATTGTATTTGTATTATTATATTGAATAAGTTAAACATCCCCGGGAGTGCGAGAGATTATACATTTTATCTTTGATATGTTTGTTTATACACGTATTGACTTGTAATATTTCATTTTCAATTCCCCATACTTTCAGACTCTTGTTAGTTTTATTTTCAACTTGAGTGCAGGTTGTTGATACCACATGAATTTTGTTAAATTTTAATATGATCATGCTTTAATACTTGCAATGAAAAATTTATGTAAAAAATAAATCTTAGTTCTATGAACATGTCTTTTTTCTTCCTGATAAACAACACAACCACTTATATGGTTTTTTTTTGTTACACAATACCAGTGGCGGCTTGCGACCTTTGAGTGTGCTAGAGTGCTAAGATTTAAAAAAAGCAGCATTACACATTGATGTTGCAGCCGAAATAATTTTTTTTTTAAATTCGATTTTTTGTATGGAGATTTTTTGGAATTTTTAGTTTCGCGGTGCGTCACACCGGCTCGCTGAAAGATCTTCATTTAAAAAAATATATATCATTTTCAGCTAAAATATTAATAATAATACTTGGATAATTTGTATAGTGCCATTTTTGTGAAAATCACCTCAAGGGCGCTGTACAAATATTACTTGCTACGATTTATCTTATGTACAAACAGATACAGAAACATACTTACCTGGTAGGTCACTCCAGATTAATATTTATCAGACAGTTATAGTTTGGGAAGATATGATTTTGCACGCACAGGACACAATATAAAGGTGGCAACTGACTTGAGCATCCGCTCGTTGTGAATATTCACCTGAATGAATCGCTCATCACGAGCAATGTTCAAGGTATCTGAATATTCGGCTCGGCTGTGCTCCACATTCGTAAGTCGAAATGGCGGATGTAGAGGTTGTGTGTGCTGTGTTCCTTTTAATCCGATACTGCTCTTTAAAGAAGAAAAGAAAACGTGTTTGGATGACAAATGAGAAACTGAAAAGCGAGACATGCAAAAAAAAAAATTTACTTACTCCATTAAACAGACTACTACTGCATGAGGTGCGCTCGCAACGATGTTTGCCCAGCAGTGACTGACATGTCGAATGGCGAATATTATAAATGGATCCACTAAAACACCGACATTTGGTCGGAGCTCGCTCTGCGTTTACCCGCCATCGGCTTGGCTTGCTGTATATACACATGGCAAATATTCCTTTTGAATCATGTTCACAACTAATAAATGCTCGAGTTAGTCACCACCATTAGAAAGCACCGCACATCGCCATGATATTGCAGTCGTTATTTTATTCTTATATGTTATTAATATTATACTTATAGCAATAGAAGGGTTGGTATTTATTTGAAATATATTTGTTTTTTTGTTCAAATTTAGGACTGGAGAACAGATTTTAATAAACATCCTCTTAAAGCTAAAAAATTCAACTTGGGTTTAACTGAAATTATCGATAATTTTTATTTACATTTTTATGAAAATGTTTTGTTATAATGATGTATTTTTCAATATTTCAAATTTCACGAGCCGCCACTGCATAATACATAAATATGTACAAATGAACATAATACATAAATATGTACAAACGAACATAGTACAATAGAGAACAATACATTAAGATTTAGCTACCACTAGTAAACAAGGAAACAGTACTTGCAAAATGATGAAGCATAGATTTAACATTAATTTCCTTTATTAAAAAATCGGTTGAAGAAGAAATTAAATTTTTAAAAACTTTATATGGGCACATGCCTAGTTTGGTGGTTATAAGATCTGTATTTAAATAAATAGATTCCAAAAAAGCTCCAAGAGCTCCAAGTCTTGTATTTGACACTGAAGGACTGAAGTAGTTTTGTACTAGATACTGGATTAAATTCTCCTGTTCCTTTCCCCGAACATTAAGGGCGAGAGGGATGTCGGAGAGTTATCATTTACTAATTCAAAATAATGATAGTATTATTACGCAATACGATAAACATAATGTTTTTAAATAGAAAAATATTTATCAAATATTTTATAAATTTACACAGGCTTAGCATTTATAAAAATATAACCAGAAATATTACTTTTTCTGACCGTCCCATTGTAAGTTTTACAAAATATTTAAAATACGAATATGATTTTTAAAGCGGAGAAAAGTATTTTTAATCCTTTATTTTTGCGTTTTTGTAAATAAACATAATCAAAGATTTGTAATCCGCATTACAAAAAAAAAAAAAAACATTAAAGTTACGTAATGTCCATGAAAAAATTAAACTACACACTGTTCTTTTTTTTAATTTATCAAATCGACAAGTTAGAGAAAAACCTTCACAGCATTTTTTAGGGATATTCAAATTTTTAAATGTTTTTGTAAAACATGCATAAAACGGTCATAAATGTGTAATATTTCTGATTATATTTTGATAAATGCTAAGCCCCTTGCAAATTAAAAAAAAACGTAATAAATATTTTTCTCTTTGAAAACACTATGTTTATCGTATTGCACAATAATATTATCATTATTTTGAATTAATAAATAATAAAAGAATTTTACCTACCAATAAAATTTATATTTTGTTTCCATCGATGCCTGGAATCCATTATGAGAGAGAGCTTGCTCTTTCACCCTTTTAATTTACGTTTCGCGCGCATTTATTCCCTATATTTGCCCCCTTTTCTGACTTGCCACACTTTCTCTCTCTAGTGGCAACACTGTACCTTGCAAATTAAAAAAAAAACGTAATAAATATTTTTCTCTTTGAAAACACTATGTTTATCGTATTGCACAATAATATTATCATTATTTTGAATTAATAAATAATAACTCTCCGACGTCCCTCTCCCCGTTCAGAGGAACGGCTGCACACCCTGTTTCTTACAAAACTTAATTTTGGATTTGTAGCCAAAATACCCACCCAATCTGAATGTTTTCTTGAATTAAAGGTATAGTAAATATCTAGTATGGATTAGAAGTATTTTATTTATTTTTGTTTTAAATTATGAAATATAGGCCATTAACGGGGAGAGGGACGTCGGAGCCTATGTAAATTTATTAAATATTTTTCTATTTAAAAACATTATGTTTATCGTATTGCGTAATAATACTATCATTATTTTGAATTAATAAATGATAACTCACCGACGTCCCTCTCGCCCTTAAATAAATCACTTTTTCATGATTTTAGAGGCAACTTTGAAAATTATTTGCGGGTTTACAGTAAAAAAAAAATTAATTTTCCTATTTGCTATGTAAATATGATTACATAAATTTAAAATAAAAAATAAAACATCTTTAAAAAAAAGGTTTTTTTTGGGTTGATATTTTAAATTTGTGTTCCAAAATAAATAGTTTTTTTTTTTTATTCACATTTAAGTCTCATAATGCTTATTTTAACACTTTTTTATTTTATATTTCATTACATTTTCAAAGTAAACAGATTAAATTTTATTTTCTAAATCACCATTAGTCCCCAAATGATTGCTAAAGTTGCCTCTGGAATCGCAAAAATTTGATTTCCTTAATGGCCTTTGTTTTCTAAATATTTTTTTTTAAATACTTCTAATCCAATACATATTAAGTTTTGTATGAAACAGGTCACACAGCCGTTCCTCTTAATGAATATGAGTATTATACCAGCAAAGCTAAAATGAAATATCGAATCATAGAATGAAATAACTAAAGGCCTATCTGACTGAATTGTTTCACTACCGCGAATGAATCTGCCCATGTGTATTTTGTTTCCATCTACGTATTTGGGATAAAGTAAACAAATTATACAATAAAAAAAGTAATAAAGAAAAGAAAATGTTTCAAGTGATAAAAACATAATTTTTATTTCAATGGTAATTCTATCTAAATATTAGTATTGACAATAGTATGTATCTACGTCTTCGTAGAAGCTGCTTCATCTTTAACAGATTCTTCTTTGTGACACGAGGAGTTATCTTCATCGGGTGGTGAACCTTCGTTGGATGATTTAGGCTTATCCAATGTCTCCACTTCAGTCGCAAACATGCTAATAGGAATTCTGTCCCCCCACTTAGTGGTTTTGACGCACTTGTATGTAGACTTTCCGTGTTTTTTGGCTGTAAAGATGACTTCATTTAGTTTCCCGTCTTCGCAGCACATCCGGCATATGACGTGCTTGGAGCGGATCAGCGCAGGCCGCACCACCCGCGGCCACGACTTTGTGTCTTCTGGACGTTTCCCTTTACGCAGAATGATGTAGGAAAACAATTCATTGTCTGGCTCATTTTTCTCAGTCAATTTCAGTTTCTGGAATGCCATGGGAAAATTGCAAGGCGTGCGATCCTGGAAAAAACGAGGACACAGCGCATCGTGTGGGCATGGAGAGTATACATGTCCAACGAGATGATCTTCTTTGCATTCTAAAATAAAATCCCTGGCTTCGTTGATGAGAGAGTAGCCGGCATTAGTTCCCTGTTCTACAATTATGAGGAAGTCTTTGGTCTTTCTCCACAAATTCAGGATTGTCAACAATCTGTTTTGAGCAGATGGAAGTTCAAAGAGAGTGTAGGCGCATAGAACTATATCATACGGAGTGGGGGTGGCAGGTAAGAATTGTCTTTGGTGGAATTTATTAATGGGAAGTTCGCCATCTTCATGGCCGTCGCACAAGATGAGGCGTGCAAGGTTGTTCATTTCCCCTGAAGTGTCCACAGTAAACACTTCCTGCAGAGAATCTTTCCAGAACATCTGAGTCACCCAAGTTCCTGTCCCCACACCGGATCCAAAATCAAAAAAACTGGTAGGTTTATAATCAATTTCTCTATTTTTTATTTCGGTGAATATTCTGTGAAGGACTGCATACTCCGGTGCTGCTCTGGATACCAAATATTTTAAACACATGTATTTTTCGTAGGGAATTGCTTTCCAAGCGTATAATTTTTCATTCAAAATCTTTGTAATTTTCTTCTCACGCATATCCATTAGCTTGTCAATATCTTCCTGACTTTTTTCTGTAAGATCCCCTTGTTCGGTTTCATCCAAAAGATTTGCGATCTCAAGCTTTTTTAGTTTTATATTTCTGTCTTCTGTCGGAGGATGACGACTTCTGAGATAATTGAAGAGCTCTACGCTATCCCGAACAACAGATTTAGTGGGGGTATCGCCTAGTGCACGCTTAATTGCATCAGTAATTTGAGCTGGCAATGACACGTTTCTAGAGGTAACAATGCCAGGATGTCTTTTGGGATTTATTGTTCCATTAGTTACACCAGCAGCGATAGTATTCTCTAACTCAACTGATATTTTTACTTTTGTGGCATAACGTCTTGTAGTAACAATGCTAATTTTCCTTAACACGTGCATTTTACAATTATAGGGTACCAAAATATTTAAAAATAATTATTAGTGAAGTTATAAAAACATAACTTCTTCGAACGCAATAACAAATTCAAGTTAATAACCTAGAATTGTTTGACAGGTGATATTCACCATAGAATTAATAGAATAATAATAGTGCACAATGGCCGTAGTAGTGTCAAAATCTTGTTTTTTTTCTAAACATTTTTTTTTCGAAATACACGAAGTTTATAATAGTCGAAATTTTTTTATATTAAGATCGAATGAATTCAGACAGTCGAAATGGACAAAATGGAGACAGTAAGATTTTGGTAAATATTTCCAGTTGGGACTCAGTAGAAAAACTAACAATTTTTTTTAAAGAAAAATACATAAAAATATTGTTTTTTTTTGGAAATACTTTTTATTTATTTTTATGAACTCGAAAGTATTTTTCTTTTTTAAAAATTATGAGTTTTCAAATGAGTACCAACTTGAAATTTTATTTATTTATTAATTCATTTTTTGATACATACATTCACACAAACAAGGAAATATTTACCAAATAAGTTCACTTTTTATTTATTTAATTATTAATAGCTGAAATACCCGGCATTGTCCGGGGTTTTGGAACGTTACCCCTATCCCGACCCCTACCCTTACCCAGTAGTTTTCCTCTTAATTTGAACGTCAAGTGTGAAAAATCTCTTTAAATAATACCAAAATTCTGCTTTAACGGGTAGGAATGAGGGAAGGGGATGATTTTTTGAAATCTCATGTAGACAGTGACATTTCTTTTGTTTCGAAAGTCAAGTGTGCAAAAATTCATCAAACTCGGAATAAAACTGTAGATTTGTATACAAAAAAAACACACAGCCCTCCCGGGACATTTTTATTTAAATTATAGAAAAAGAAGAAGATGATAGCAGAAGGTAGATTTGCTAGGTTGAGAAGGGGTGGCGAGCAATGCCCCCGAATACGCAAATACGCTACCTCAGGGAACCGATCGAAATACAATAGAATAGTACAGTCTGACATTTAATAGTAGACAAAAAATGAGAGCGCTGCAATCGTTTAAAATATTTAAAATAGTATCATGAAGATGGCTCATAGGAAAAAAAAAGTACAATGATTCAAATGCATATTTTTTTCTTTAACCAAACGGTTTTTAAAAATTAGTGGTACGTTCCAAAATGAGATGATTCTAGATCAGATTCTAAGAGAATTTTATGTTTTAACTTTTTTAATTTTTTAACGCTTTGCAAGGAAAATAATTATATGGGAAGGCGATTTTTCCGAATTTATGTGTCGAAATAACCAAGTATTAGATGTCAGATAATTAAATTAAAAAATTAAATTCACTGTAAAAATTTTAAAATTCAAAAAAAGAAAACCATTGATAAGACGTTAATTGCTACGGTGGGCTATAATTATCTAGGAATAACGCAAAAAGGTTAGGAACTGAAAATCAATTTATGTATTTACTATAAGTTTTTTTTTTTTTTTACATGAATACCGTACAGGAGTCCCAACTGCTCTAAACCGTCTGGAGCCAGTGAGACTATGGCATCCCCAATTGGGGAATGTTGTGAGGCTGAAGGTATTGGGGAGGGGAATGAGAAGGGGGAAAGGAAGGTGGGGAAATACCTGGCTATTCAGATCTGGTCACCAAACACGGCTAAAAGCCATTTCAAGCAACTTTTCAATTCTGAATGGTGGTCTTTCATCAGGGCGATACTGAGAGTATCTTCCACTCTGGAACGTGCGCAAATATACTATATATTATTTTTAACTTAATTAATTCGTAGTCGAGAGCCTTACCCCTCGACCATGGAGGCCGTCAGAAGTTATTTATTGTTATAATCGTGGGATAGTCTTAACCTAAAGTTAATCTTAACTAAGTATAAAAACGTCATTAAAATTAGAGATTCACTTGATTCTTAAAACTAGAGATTCGCTTAGCTTATTCTACGTAGAAGTCTATATTCTTAAAACTAATTTCACTGGGCGATGTGAGGATTACAACAAGAGTTCAAAAGCACTTCCCTCTTACGATGACTATCCAGAGTCCTGTGGCTGGTCTTCGAAGGGCGGAGACCAGTAACTTCCTGGCCGGACGTCGGCAGCAACTGCGGTCAGAGGGCCTGGGTGGTCTCTCCGAGGGGTGAGGATGAGTACCTTCCTGGGCGGAAGCGTACAGTCGACTTGTCCCGTAGCTTGGGCGGCCTCTCCGAAGGGCGGAGATGGAACACCTTCTTGGGCGGAAGCGTACAGTCGACTTGTCCCGTGGCCTGTGAGGCCTGACGTCAATCTTCCTGTAGCCTGCGTTCGGAACTCCACTGGTCCCGCGGCCTGGGTGCCCTCTTCGAAGGGCGGAGATGGGGCGACCTCCCGAGCCGGGGCTCTGAACTTGACTGTCTTGTCTCGCGGCCTGGGAGCCCTCTCCGAAGGGCAGAGATGGGACGACCTCCCAAACGGGACTCTGAACTCGACTCTCTCAACGACCAGCTGTCACTGGTTGTCGTCTCTGTCGTAGGGATATAGTTCTCTCTTGTTCCGTCTCGCGGAAAATTTGCGACGGTTCCCTAACGCTAGCGTCGCCCATTACCTAATTCGGCCGCAGATGACTGGTCCCACGGTCATCGAGGTCCTTCCGATCCGAGTAATGGTCGGTTTATGACCCGTTGTGTTTGGCGGGCCGCCAGTTTATTATGGTCCTCGAGTGTCCTTTGTTAAAATTATGCCGACTTTCTAAAGTATTAGTTAAGGATGCTTTAAGCTTTACGATAGTTTCCGGTCCGAACAAAATGCACGCGGCTAGCCTTTGCGTAATTTCTTCAAGGCCTGCCGGAGGGAGTTATTAAAAATTGAAATGCACATGTTTCAAAATAAGTAGGTCTGTGAATTCGGTCATTAGTTATGTGTCTATCAATGTTATAAAATTAATTATGATGTTTTGTGTTGTTTGTTTAAAACATACTACTGTCAAATCCAAATATTTGAAAACATTTGAATGTGGAGAACACATTTCAAAGACAAAGTGGGCAGCTTTATGTTGCCATAGTAATTACATTTTGAAGTTTCAAAATAATGAATATCACAATTAAATGCCAAGCTAGATAATAATTTATAATGAAATGGTAAAATACGATTGTTTCTAGATTTTGAAAATTTTATATTTCTGTGATAAGACGCTATCAATTCAGTGGGTTATAATTCTAGGAATAACGCAAAAAGGTCAAGAACTGAAAAACAATTTATGTATTTACTATAAGGCATTTATTTATCTAATCGTGGGGTTAGTCTTAAACTAAAGTTAATTTTAATTAAGTATACAATATCATTAAAATTAGAGTTAAGTATTCACTTTTCTTAAATCTACGTAAAAGTTTGTATTCTTAAAACTAGAGATTCACTGGCTTAATTATACGAGAAAGTTGATTCTTAAAGTTAGAGATTCGCTTGGCTTAATTATACGGGAAAGTTGATTCTTAGAGTTAGAGATTCACTTGGCTTAATTATACGGGAAAGTTTAGTTATCCTACGTAAAAGCCTTTACAAGAGTATTCACAGAGTGACAGGGTGGACGAATTATATGGTATGAGAGTTCAGAGGCACTTCCCTTTACTCGTGGTTATACAGGGTCCCGTGAGCGGCTGGGTATGCAGAGTTCTCGCGTTCGCACTAGGTATCCAAGTACCTCCGGATCGGGAGTAGATACAAACGCGGCGATAATCAGAGGCCTGGGCGGTCTCCGGGGTTTGATCTCCGTAGGGCGAAGATTAATAACTTCCTGGGCGGAAGCGGGGGGGGGGGGGTTCGACTCGCGGTGCAGAGCCTGGGCGACTTCTGCAAGTAGATCTCCGAAAGGCGGAGATCGTACTTCCTTCTGGGACGGAAGCGTAATACTCACTGTCGTCAGAGGACCTGGGCGGCCTCTCCGAGGGGCGAGAATAGGTACGTTCCTGGGCGGAAGCTTCAAGCCAACCGTCCTTCCTGGGCGGAAGGCTAAAACTCACTGACCTCCTGTCAGAGAGCCCTGTTGTCTGTCTATCTGTAGGGATCTTTTTATGACCCGTATTGTTTGGCGGACCGTTCATTTATTACACGCTTATTTCCTTTTAGGTTTTATTGCTGTACTTTTGTAAAATAAAGCCGACTTTCTAAAATAGTATTTAAGGTTATTTACTTTACGATGTAGTACTTTACAATGGTTTTCGGCTTGTACAACAATATGCGCGGCTAGCCTTTGTGCAAATTTTTTTATGGCCTATCTAGTATGGGAATTATTATTACTTGAAATACACATTTTAGAAACTAAGTATGTCTGTGAATTCGGTCATTACTTATAGGTATTACAAAGGATATATCATCTGTAGTTGATATGACGGTGAGTAGGGCAGTGGGTATAATTCTAGGAATAATGCAAAAAGGTTAGGAACAGAAAAGCAATCTTAGGTAGTTACAAGTAATTTATTTTGATAGTCGGGGGTTAGTCTTAAAACTAGAGTTAATCTTAATTAGACATAATAAATTCAATAAAACTAGATAGGCAATTACTTAAATCTACTTGTAAAGTTTTTGTACTTAAAATTAACTAATTACTTCGTTAAATCTACACAAAAAGTTGTATTCTTAAAATTAGAGGTTCACTGGCTTATTTTTACGAAAAAGTTGTTTCTTAAAGTTAGAGATTCACTTGGCTGACAGGGTGGAGGAATTATCATTAGAGTCAGAGGCACTTCCCTTTTGTGATGGCTGTCCAGGGTCCAGTGGCTGCTTTGTATGCAGAGTCCTCGCGTTCGCACTAGGTATTCATGTACCTCCGGATCGGGAGTAGATACAACGCGGCGATAATCAGAGGCCTGGGCGGTCTCCGATGTTTGATCTCCGAAGGGCGAAGATCAGTTACTTCCTTCTGGGATGGAAGCGTAAAATTCCCTCGTCGTCAGAGGACCCTGGCGGCCTCTCCAAGGAGCGAGAATAGGAACCTTCCTGGGCGGAAGGTTCAACCTGACTGTCTGTCCTGGGCGGACTACTGCAACCGACTCTCCGTCCTGGGCGGACTCTTGCAACCGACTCGTGCTTCCTCGGTGGAAGACTGCACCTGACTGTCTGTTAGAGCCCTCTGTTGGTTGTTTAGCTGTAGGTATTCTTTTATCACCCGCATTGTTCAGCGGGCCGTTCCGTCGGGCGGCTCAATTCCTTTGAGGTGTTTATTGCCGTCCCATAAAATCTCAAAGGAATTGCCGACTTTCCAAAATAGCAATTAAGGTTATTTTATTTTACGATGTAGTAGTTTACAATTTTTCTAACAATAGGTTCGGCTAGCCTTTGTGCTAATTTATTTTATGGCCGGTCTAGTCTGGGAATTTTTATTACCTGCAATGCACATTTTAGAAAAGTATTTCGGTGAATTTGGTAATTTATTTTAGGTATTACAAAAGGATATATCATAGTAGGTAAAACAATAACTTTAGTGTTGCTTTATCTGCACGACATGTTTCCCATAATATAATAAATAGAATCATAGACAACATCTGGGAAATAACAGCTGACAGACATGTCGGGCGCACGACTGTCACTTAGTTTATTAAATTATGTTTACTTATAGTTTTATAAAGAAATGATTTAAATTAACTGTTCTGATTAGTTATGATTTTTTAGCTTCACATTTTTCATATGTGTGTTTTTGCCCCGAACGGTTTGTTACCATACTGACAACTTATCTTGTACCCTGCTCTAGAAATGGCTCAATCAACCCAAACTCCGCAGGAATTTATTCAAAATGCTTTCTCGCCCATGATTGCTGTTATGAATAGTCCTTCGGTGGACTTGATAACACAAAAAAACAATTTGAACTTCGTCGAACTGCTGCAGCCATTCAGTCGTTTAAGCTGCGAAGGTTATATTGTTTATCTTTTGACGTCCTTACTACATGTACCTATTATGATTTTATGTTTTGAAGTGGTTATTTCTTGTTATAGGTTACCTCAAAGACCCTTCTGGTGCTCACTATTCTGTACGGAATCTGAAATTGACCATTTGCAATGTGAATACGAGACCGCCACAGCCTATTCTAGCGAGGAAATTTTTGAATGAATCTGTCAGTAATGCATATAGCGACAAAACAACAAATCTACAATTTGGTATGTTATATTCTTTATAAAACTATTTTAACTAATAATTGATGAAATACTTAACTAAATGTTTCATTTAATATTTTAATTTGTCCTATGTTTTATTGAAATAAATGCACACATTAATTATTTTATTTCACAAAACTTTAAAAACTCTCACATGGGGTCCCCAAATCGGAAGCCGGTACCTTTTATAGTTGAATTTGCTACGTCTTTGGACTGTGAGTGGAAATCTCACTCTAAACAGTTGTTCTGACGCATCGATCTACTGTCTGCTGCGGCAATCAGCCCAACAACGGTATTGATGATCTGTTTTCTGTTCCAGGGAATTACAACATAGATATCCCAACCTCGACTCCCTGGTTTGAGGCTTGGCGGGAGACATTCTTCCACGTACAATTCCCGTCGGATCATGAGTACACCAAGCACTTTGTGTCATGCCTGCTCATCGCCTCCACGTCCGAGGCCAGCCCCACAGAGAGCATGGCGCACATGGCGCAGACCCTCTCCCAGCTGCAGAATGTGACCCCTCCCAAGCTGCCCAAGTGGTTCAACGCCAATGTTCTGAGGTGTTACGTTCTTCTCCACGATGCGCTGGAGGGAAATATTGATAAGTATGATTTATTACTATGTATTTATTATTTTTATCTTAATTTCTTATCTAACAACTGACAAAATCAACTCTGAATTCATTTCGTTTCCTTTTTGCTTGCACAATATTTTCAAGTCGGAGGTTAGTATTTAAGTACAAATACCAAATAGTTGTAAGATAAAGTGGTCACATCGAAACAATGATTTATTGTTGAATTTAATCGTGGTACCTCATGTGATTAGAACAAACATTAAAACTAATATCTTAATGTTCAATAACAGACCCTTTAGTTTTTCTTTTTTCTAAAAAACATTGGTGTTGCTGCATTATATATAAAACTATTTAATTGAATCTTTCTATCTATTTATTCTCTGTATTCACTATAAGTCTACATACATATACATTCAAAATTTTATTCTGTTTTGGGACCAGATTCTTACTTGTTTTCTGTTTGTAGGGCTGAAAAATATTACGAGTCGATAAAGAACACGTACGGAGCGGGAAACTGCTTCTTCCTGTCCATCAACTCCCGTAATCCCAATGAACCCGACAGCGGAGTCTTGCCGGACCCATGGAGCAAGTTTCTAGTCCGAAGGATGGACAACAATGTAAGCTTTTAATCTTATTTTATTGATTAACTTCTATAGAAGTTACAGCGTAATGAAGAATTATAAAAGGCTACAACTTGCAATAACCAATGTAGAGCGAATTTGAGATGATCAAATCAATAAACGGTGCTATATAAAGTTAATCTTTGTCTCTCTGCAAGTCCTCTGATGACAGGATTCCATTAGAACCAGCTTGATTGATTGTACTTCATAGAAGTAAGAATAATCAAATATTGGTAGGGTAACTTTTTAAATGATCCACACGAAGCCAGTATTTAGTCGAGTAGCTAGTGTTAACTAAAAGGTCTAATAGAATGTGTAGGCACTGGCCGTGTGTAGACAAAACGCTTTAGTGGTAAGTAGTAGTAGGAATTTAGTTGACTGGAATAGAATTCATTCTATTTTAACGGGTGAGTAGCTCCCACCACAACCTGCGCGCGCACCCTCGTAGTGTAGATGGGGCAGTTGCTGTCAACTGGCAGAGGGTGAGGGTGCTTTAGTTACCACTAGCTACTCAATAAAATACTGACTCCGTGTGGACGCGCCATAAGGGACCCTAATGTCCCCTAACATGATGTTCGGTAGGGAATCGTTAAAAACTGGGTGCAGTAAAACGCAGGAAATGTTTCGCGATATTTCCTCCATCGACTCTCTGACGGGTCTGCAGTGATTTGTAGCCGCCAGTTAATTGTCGGTATTACAGATTTCTGTTGTCTCATTTACCGCTGAATGTCATCGGATTCAAAGTCAAAATCGAAAAATGTCGAGTGAATCAAGTGAAGACGAGGCTCTGGTATGCTATTCATTCCTTCGAATGACGCAAAAAAAGGAGGAGGTTTTAGGTTCACCTCTACATCGAACGTAACATTCATTGTAGGTTGTTTATTGCTGCCAGAGAACTGTCAATGTAAATGTATCGAATGTCAAAAAATTTTCCAAGAACTTGTCCATTACGTTACTTCATATATAAGAAGTCTTCCTATTGAACACAAAGCTTTCTCCGTTGCCCCCTTTACTGCATATGCCGGTAATTTATAGTTATACAGGCGTGCATATTTCTCTACCTCCATTATTAGCCGAAAATTCATACCCGCTCCATGTTTGAATTCAAAGGATGAATGACGCATAAACGATCGAAACGCAGTGCATAAATTTACTAGGGGCGTATTTACCGAGAAGCTACTGAATTGTTGTCCCGCTTGTGGTATAACAGAAGTATGTCGCGCCGCTCCCGCTTCCCCCCCGGGTCGTGAGCTAGCGCCCATTAAAATGTATGGCGCAGTGCCCTGTCGGTATCACGCATGAGGTTTATGTCGATTCCCTACCAGACCGTCGGAGAGTGGCCTAAGAGACACGCGCAACATTGCACACTGTCCCCCAACATTGCACGCAATATAGTACGGCATTACTACATGACATGTCTGTTGGACATGGATATGATTTCTGCACTTGCTCCGCGAGCGAGAGCACAGGGTATTAAACAGCCCTGCATCAGATGTTGACGAGTGTAGACGGATGCGCATCGTGCTGCTCAACATGTCATCAGTGATATATTACTCGGTAGAATGATGTATGCAGCACTGATCAACACAACCTCTTCGGGCGACATCTCCTCGACAACTGACTGGTGTGTACAAGCGAAATGTCAACAATGTCAAGATGTTCTGTGCAACATGTGCTGTAGTATGTTTCACGACATTTGCCACGGCTTGTCCCCTAGTGTGTACTTGGCTTTAAGCATAATGGTGCGATGATTTCACTCAAACCAGCGAAATCAATATTAATTTTAATTCTATTGACAATATTAATGTTTTATTTAATTTATTTTATTTTATGTACATTTTATGTTATGTAATAGTAGAATTATTTTCCTGAGCGGTATTACCAATGGTAGGTTAGTTCTGGATCTCGGAACAACAAAAGTTTTGCACCTGCGCCACTCTTGTGAAATTGTCAGGAACATAAAACTCTTATTTTTGTATTATATCCGGAATACAGATATGGCCGTTTAGAAGGTTATGTGCTGTTATCAGCAAATAATCAGTTTTCCTTCTGTCGGTGAGGCTATTAAACCCAGCGTATCAGCATACCCGACAGGAAGGCTGAGGGATATAACTAGGGAAAGTACCTGAAGTCTCTAAGATATAAATATCTCAAAAACTTGTTAATTGATAAACTAAAGTTTTTTTTTAAACAAGATTTTTGTGCATAGCGCAAAGGGTAAAAATTATTTTTATAAACAATAATTATTAGCCCGAAACACTCATCCAAATTGAAAAAACCTTCCAAGAAAAGATAAATGTCGCCGACAGGACTCGAACCTGCAACCTTCTAATATCCGGTCAGATGCTCTAGAGCATACCATGGTTAACGCAATATTAATTGTAACACCTAAAGTTTTTAACGATGTTTTCAAAAAAGAATTCTGTGTTGGATTCCATCTCCCTAAGAAATATAAGTGTACTTTATGTGACGAAATTAAAAATATGACAGAAAAGGAGCAGGTTTTGGCAACAGAATCTGCCGATTACAAAAATCACAAAACTGATAGATAAAATCAAGGAAAACTTTTTGACTGACCAACTGAAAAGTAAAACAGAACCGCTGTCCCTTTGTGTGAGCTTCGATCTGCAGTAGCTGCTGACCACTCCACCAAAACCACCTAGATCGCAAGCAGGGGCGGCTCTTGGGTTTCTAGTGAGCTAGAGTGCTAATATTGAAAAAAAATTACATTATTGATATCGTTGTAACCGAAAATGATTTTTAAAATATTTTTTTTTTGCTAGGTTTTTGCCCTAACTTAAAAATATTAATACAAAAATTTATTTCAAATCATTTTTGGTTACAACAACATCAATAATGCGGTTTTTTTCAATCTTCGCACTCTAGTACATCAAAATGTCGTGAGCCGCCCCTGATCACACTGCATAAAAACGGTCTCTTAACTTGAATGATTTTTCAAAAATTTTCATTTCTTAAATTTTTTTATTTACTTATTAAAAAACATTTTAAAACATCTTAGTTAATTTAAAGAAATAAATAGCCATAATTTTTTTGGAGGTTTTCATAAAAGTGGCCGATTTGATTCAGTGTCCCGGCCTTTTGATCCAGGTGGTTTTGACTCCACATTGGAATAGTGTTAATTTATATCAGACCAAAAAGTATATTTTCTGTAATAAAAGTATTTACGAGAGCAGTACAAATAATGGGAACTGTCATCTCTGGAGTGAAGCTGATTGGAAACGTGAATGCAACGAAATAATAATATACTTTTTAATTATTTGCATACTCTAGAAAAAGAAAAGAAATTTAACGATATTATGCTGCGGTCAAAACCGGAACAGAGCTTTGCTTTCCAATTATACAAGCTATAAAGATATCATTTTTACTACCTCATAACTGTCATACAATGGTACCCATTGATTCTACACATGCTACTATTGAAAGTTTTGTAAGTGATTTGGGCAACTTCAGAATGACCGACAATGATTGCAAATGCGAGAACTAATGCTTAAAATTATTACGTAACACTGATGATACATGACAAGTTTCATGACTTGAAATCCTCTTCAGTGTCTTACTTGCCGATAAAATATCGATTCCGTGCCAGTAAAACTGCAACAAAGGAAGACTGATTTGCTAAACACTGTAATTATGTATGTTTTGGTTTATAATAATAAAAAAATGGCCCCAAAAAAATTATGTGAAAATGGCATAATTCACACAAGATTTCGCCAGAATTACTTGACACTCCCATGTAAGTAGCCAAAATCAGATGAGGATGATGCGCAAGTTTAAAATTGCGCATTTGGATTTGTTGCTATTTTGTTTTTGTTAGGTACTAATTATCAAAAACTTTAATATTATTTTAAATGAAGCTTTTAAATGTAAACTCACCATAATAATGTAAACTCACCATGATAATGTAAACTCACCATGATAATGTAAACTCACCATGATAATGTAAACTCACCATGATAATGTAAAATCACCATGATAATGTAAACTCACCATGATAATGTAAACTCACCATGATAATGTAAACTCACCATGATAATGTAAACTCACCATGATAATGTAAACTCACCATGATAATGTAAACTCACCATAATAATGTAAACTCACCATGATAATGTAAACTCACCATGATAATGTAAACTCACCATGATAATGTAAACTCACCATGATAATGTAAACTCACCATGATAATGTAAACTCACCATGATAATGTAAACTCACCATGATAATGTAAACTCACCATGATAATGTAAACTCACCATGATAATGATAATCGTTACTGAAATTTTCTTTTTTATTAATCAAAATGCAAAGTTATTCGATAAAAAAATTGTTCTAAAAAGAATCATAGATATTAGCGAACATTACACGTATGCTTCGGACTGAAGATTTCACCACACTTCGTTTAAATGCGTTTGCCGAAATGTGCGTGTAAAGGCAGTGATCTGCAGTCCGAACGCCCAGATCTCCCGTATCTGTATTTTTTTTTATGTATATGTATATGGCTTTTAACTGACTGCTTATGGAAAATCAAAAGCAAAGAATAAAAACTTAAAAATCAGTATTAGTTAATTTTTTAATGAAACATTGCAAATAATATCTAAATTTGCATTGTTCATACATAAGTAATTTATAATCTTCGTAAATATGACGTTATTATTTTAACTTGTAAATGGCCATAACGATGTCTATCTTGTGATATCTATGGTCAAAACTTTAGGAAAAATTTTAAACCATACGACGTATCACTCATCAGGCTACACTTCACTCCGATCTCTGAGAAATCTCTTTACACATATACTCCGCGCGGAGATCAGTCGATCAACGGATTGGCTCGCATGCCGAAGTGTGGTGATTTTTTTTACCTAAATTAACTCAACGTTTTCTGACGTAACGGCGGGCAGATCGGCGGGCGCTTTGGAGCGAAGATCGAGAAACGCAGATGGAAACGTATGTGTGGGAGACGCTAAAGGATATATATTTTTATACCTACCTATTGCTTTCATGTTTGTGTTGTAGGTCGGATAAATAAAGCATTGCGTATACCTTACAGCGTTTTATTGTAAACGGAACATGCACCTACTAATAGATGTACAAAAAAAAAATTGTATCTTACTTCTAACGTCCTAGTTAAATAATTATACATACATAATATTATAATAACAATATTAATCTTATTAATAAACAATATTAAATTTCATTAATCTGCACCAATCCTCTTGTGCTCGCTGTGCATAGTTCTCGGGCATGAATAAGCTATGGCATTCCAACAGAAATGGACTATCAATTCAATTTCAAGTGTTTTGAATGCTTAACATTTTCCATTTTTTTAATGCAGAGTTCATTTCCTCAAGTAAGTCTGTGTGATGCATGTCCTTGTTTTATTTGTTGCATGTCTCCAGGATGGGGGGCCGGACAAGGACAGTCTCCCGCGGACGCCGGCCGACATGGCCTCCGTGACTGGGATGCCCGTGGTGACGCTGGAGGGCGGGGGACCCCCGGGGGCCACAACAGTGCAGGTTCACCCTCTTAGTCCCTCTGAGGAGGCGGACCCTAGCTCTTTCCAAAATAATTGCTTGCAGGTTTGTGTGTGTTGTCGGCTTGCACTCTTCGCTTTCCTTACGGATATACATTCATATTACAACAATGTCTTCTTCTTTAATTTATGACTAAAAGTGAATGGAATATATTAATACATACATGCATATGTGTCTACGTCTGGTAACAATATAATTAATACATATCTGTTTTACAGTTACATTTAACTAACTCCTTTCTCTTTTCTTCTTTATTCCAAAACATAAAACCATTTCAAAGCATGTGCATCAATTGAAGCACTTTTGAAATAATTCTAGTTTGTATGCGTAATGATTTCACTGCTTCAATGTTTTTCCAATTTAATAAATAAATAATTCTTTTTAATAAATAAACTTACGCCATAATACCATTAATTTCACCTTCGCACCGTCTGTCGTTGGTATCTTTCTTTACATAAATTAAAGATAATATTCTACAAATGATTTGTAGAAGAAACGAGGTTCAGTGTGTTTAATGACTTAGCAGGGGTGCCTGTGCTCTCGGGGTGAGGTTTGTCTACGTCTTGGCGGTGGATGCATCTGCCCACCAACTGCGTGATGGTGCGGATCGAGAGAGGCCGGTTGATGGATATGTCTGTCACTCCTGGACACACTGACTCTCAGTTTCCTACCAACCCTTTATAGCTTTTTCCTTCCCAGAACTTCCTCTCCTTTCTTTCCTTAAAAAGACCCTCCAGACATCATCCCCAAAGATGATATAGGTCCTGAGGGAAATTATTTTCCTTAGGACCTCCTGTGTGGAGTTTTTTTTTGTTGTTAGTAATATTGTTATTCTTGATTATCAGATGAGTTCTACCGTTAAGAAATTATGTATAGGTGAAGGTGTCAATTTGTTGTTGATGTCATTTTTATATTGTGATTGTAATGTTATCAATAATTCTGGTGGTTATTTATTGTTATGTCCATTAATGTCTTTATACTATCAATTGGGAAGGCGGATAATAGTCAATAGACTTATTGTTTATGTATAATTGATAATGCCTTAATAATTCAAATATTTTTAATCTTGCTATTATATATTTAAAAATGGTGCGCTACCAAGAAGACTTATATTATTACTACATATGTGTAGGGTTATTCAAATTGATGGACTCAATCAATTTCAGATAAACATGATCGGCCCAGGCGTTATCCTTTACAGAGACATCCAGTTTGCTCGAATTAATGATACTAACGACAAATGCTCTTTCTAGTTGAGGTGCAATGTTAAAATGGAGATGAAAAGTATGCTGCACTACAGTTGCCGACTCAATTTTATAGAACAGAAAAACTCACATCTGATGCGAAATGACTACTTGGCGGCGCGAGCACTCTAGTTGTCATTTTTTTTTTTACAGTAACTCCACACAGGATATCATCTTTGGGGATGCTGTGTGGATGATCTATTAGGGGATAGGAAGGAGTGAACTTGGGCTTTGAAGAGACCCACGTTATAGGATGGAGAAAACAAAGAGGCCGGCAGATCATTCCACAGCCAAGCTGTTAAACACAATAACGGGTTGTAGAAGCGACCCGTTCTCATGTGACAAATGTCAACCGTGTGCAAATGTTGGGTGCGTGTTTGGCATGTTTTCCGATTACGCACCGGTGCTGAAGGGTTCAATGACGCTAGTTCCTCAGAGCATCTTCCATTAAAATACCGGTAGAACAAGGACAGTATTCCAACCTGATGTCTGTGCTCCAAAGATTGCAGTCCGTTTATTAAGATAGGAGAATCTATCAAACGGACCGATCGTTTCTGCACAGAATCGAGGGTTTTTTCAGATATTTTAGGGCTCCTGACCAGAGGTGGCTGCCAAATTCTACAGTGGGGCGCAATTGCAATTTGTACAGGGTCAGCAGTTGTGTACTATTAAAGTATCTGCGGACTCTGTACAATACGCCCAGCTTCTGAGAGGCTAACTTCACTCTGGCTTCGATGGAGCCCCCATACCTGAGCTGGTCACTTAAGGTTACACCAAGCATTTCAATAGAGAGCTTGATGAGTAATTAACTATGAGCGATCTAGCGGTGGGATTCGAAACTTTCGGACCTCCTCTTTCAATTGCTATGTAGATCATTCACATGTAATGTATAATTCAGGAAATATAGCGGTACGAAATTGAGTCCATCATTTTGAATAACCATGGGGTATTTATTATATGTAATTTATTTTCATTCTTCTTTTCTTGGAACAAGAAGAGTTTTACTGCCTCAACCAACTGTACGTTACTATTCGAGTTCAACTCTCTTTTTTTCTTAAAACAATTGAATAACCTCCCAAGGCCCCAGGAGGGAGATTCCGGTTCTTTTTAAGGATAAGAAATTATCCTTATCCTTCAAGTTAAAGACTTTTTGCTTAACTACGTTTCCAATTCTCTCGGCTGACAGCTAGAATCCTTCCACAAAAGACACCTACAGACCTGTCATTCAGCGATTTGATCTTTGCGTAGTTTTAGCAAGAGAAAAACTCAATCTTTTCCTAAATATTGACTGTAAACATTATAAGTATGTTATTTGTCACATAATAATTCTATTAATTGAACTTAATTAACCAAATTACAATGTTTATAAATGACCTATGCCAAAAGCCCGATATGTCAGATAAAAGTGGTTTAAATTCTAAAAATTACCATTGACTTTTTAGTGAGACAGTGAGATTTCATTTTTGTAGTAATGTCATTAACTATAAATCATAGAAAAATGTAGTGTGATCCGTACTGATTTGAAAGGAAACTGATGTCGCCAATTTACATTAAATCTTTCGATTCCTGGGCTTCAGACAGACTAATGAAAGTGACCATCTGTTCAAGAAAGAATTTAGAAAAAACACAGTTTATCTCTTCAGTGCTATAAATGTATTTGCGGTGGCCTATTGATGCTGTAAAATGACAAGTGATGGCTTGTTATCAGTTTGCCGTTCGTGATGTGTTTCCAGAACGAAGCGCTGACCAGCAGCCTGGACAGCGATGTGGGGATCATCAACCCCAATGTTTGGGAACCCACCTCGGCCAACGGAGGGGCGGTGCACGGCGTCAGCCTCACCACGCAGGACATTGAGAACATCAAGACGTTCGTGCAGGACTTTGCCCTGAAGGCACTGCTGCCGTACTTCGAGAGACAGATCTATCAGTTGCAGGATGCGGTGAGAATTTATTTTTATTTTTACATGAGTCCCATTCGCCTGAAGCCAGTGAGACTATGGTATCCCCAGTCGGGGTGTTGTTAGGCTGAAGGGAGTGGGGAGGGAAAGGAGATGAGGAGATGAAGGGTGGGAAGTGCTTGGCTATTCAGATCTGCTCACTAAGCATGGCTGAAGTCATAAAGCAAGGTTTAGAATCTGAATTGTGGCCTTTCATCAGGGTGATGTTGAGAATATCTACCACTCTGGATTGTGCCGCAAATATACAATATGTATACATATTTATTTTTTATAAAAAAATTTATTGTGCTTGCAAAGATAAAGAATTCATGTCCCGAGGATGACTATACATAATACATATAAATAATTGTGTATTTCTGTTTCAGGTTTCAAATAAAAAGGGCGTTAGTAGATCTTTGCTGAGCGCCACAAAGCGATGGTTTGGGACAAATAAGCCAGGAACCAATCCTCCTATTAATTCTGTGATGTAAGTTATTTTAAATAACGAGATATATTACCTACTATAATAGATTTTAAAGCATGGTTTTAAACATAGACCCACATTACAATTAGGACAACGACGACTTTCCCGATGTACATGTTTTCCAGTCTCGTATTTTTTTTTTTAAAATAAAAAATCAAACTGATATGATATGATAAGTATATTTTTTTAATAAAACGATGCATTTATACATACACTATGCATGTGAACACAATATAGTAAAAACAAAATAATCAACTCAAAAACACCACCGATCTCAACTGCAGGCAAATTCAAACTGCGTAAAATACATCGCTAACCTTGATGAGCATTACTCGTGTTAGCTAAAAATAGAATGCTGCGAGTCGAAACAGGCGAGCGTCACTCGGGCCAGCAGAAATTGTAACGCATTTAGCGCGCGAGCGTGACTCGTTCAAAAGCATGAAGCGGTTAATTTAAATAAAACTTTATTTTTACATACAGTCAGAAGTGATTAGATTACATTACTGCAAAAAACATGTTTTTTTTGTTAACTTTGTTACAAATGAACTTACGCTTTTATTCTAACAGTTTCTTACTGATCACTTGTCTAAAGTTAAGCTAATTGCTTTGATCTCGTAGAAATGACATTAATACAATTTTTACCATAATTTTTACAACAGATATGTAAAATTTCAAAGGTATTTCTAGTTAAAATATTCTCATTTGTTTACGTAAAACAGTTCTGAGCGATGCTTTAAAAAATGGTGATGTGTGTGAGCAGGCTGATGTGAAGCATGATTTTCTGTTATGTCTCACTGTTTATAATGACCCTTTTGAGATAAGCAAATCATAAATCTGTCAATAAATAAGAGCGCTACCGCAGTTTAAAAAGATGAGTTATGATTGTCAAAATAGTGCCGCATACATAGTGATATTTTATGTATAAACTCGTATGTCAAGAAAGCAGTAAAAGGGAAAGAACATCAAATTCTTTAGTTTGCCCTTTTGTATAATTTGTTACTTGTTAATCAACACAGTTTTGGCAATGATATATTTTTAGTATGTATCACATATTTATTTATAGTCATGCATAGAATATTTATATATTATTATTATATATATATATGTTATGGTTGAGATTTTCACGGGTGTAAGATGTAGAATGATTTTCTCGGTTTACCCGCGTAATGTAGTCTTCGATTATGACGGGGAATTTTGATCGATTATGAAAGTCATAATCGATCAAAATTCCCCGATAACATCACTTCCAAAATTATTAGAATTACCCTCAACTTCCTTAAATAAAAATAACCCGGTTACTATGCGTAAACAGCCTATTAAATGCCCCACCCCTACCCCCACCCCTTTATCTACACGCGTTCTGCGTCCTAGACTATTAAAATGATTTGCAACCACTTAGGTTTTGACTTTTGGATTGAACGGACACGCTCAAGCGATCAGTTCAAAACAAAACTCAAGACATAAGGCCTCTGAAGATGGACAATGTGATTTGTCCGAAACGTCAGGAGTTAAAAAGTCCTTCTAAGGACTACATTACGCGGGTAAACCGAGAAAATTATTCTACATCTTACACCCGTGAAAATCTCAACCATAACATATATATATATATATTAGTGTTATATTCTGTGAAATCATCTACCCTAATAGTAATCCTGTGTACTGAACATTGTATTTCAATGCACATACATATGGCATCACTTCTATAATAAGTAGATCACCACTTCTCATACCTACAAACACATTCACATACACACACATTTATACACTACACATTTCACCCAGTAAATACATGTATAAATAAGACATTATAATATCTTTGGAACCCACCATATAATTTTAAGTTCTGGAAATTGTTTCTTACTCTAACCAATGTACTGCTTTGTTTCTATTATAAAAATAAAGTAAAACGTTGACCATTGTTACATAATGTTGCCTATTATTACATAACGTTGACTGTTGTTACATAACATTGCAGTTACACTGGCGACTGCCCCGAGCTGCAGCTGCGCCGCCTGGCTGATGTGTGGTTCATGCTGGGTCAGTGGGCACCGGCGTATCAGGCATACCATGCGGCTAAGCGCGAGTACAGTGCGGACGGCGCCTGGCTGCTGTACGCCGGCGCGCTCGAGATGGCCGCCTTGGCCGCCTTCATGGCCAGTGAGGCCTCACGGAAGACCTTCGACTATATGGAAGAGAGCATCATCACATACATGAATTCTTGCAGGTGTGTAATACACAACGTTACTTCTAATGATTTTTTTTGCCATCACCTTATTGATATGTATGCACATAATATATGTACTACCTTTTTTCAATAATTTTTCATTTTGTATTATGTATGTAGTGCCGTGGTAAATAAAAACACAGTATTTTCCATGGGAGTCTCAAGGAAGATACTGTGCTTTTACTTACCACGGCAGTATACCAGCTTTTGCCTATTGCAGGCATGCAATTGGTTGTGAATATTTGTGTATGTGTTGTAATGTGGATGAAGCAAGGGGTGTATGTCAGTAATAATTAGGAAAAAAATTCTACTCAAACTCCTACGCCTACCCCTACCTCTACCCCTACCCCTACCCCTATTAAAGTCATTATTAGTCTTATCTCTCAAAAAGGGGCCTAAGGAGCCTATAGTGTCATTTTCGTCAACTCGGCACTTTGTTTGAATCCACTATCAACGAGCAGTGTTCGCAGGCGGCGCATGCGTGTTGCGCCAACCCGAGAACTGCTCGCGTGTTTCGACATGTTTGCGTTACATAAGATAAACAAACGAACTGAGCTCGCCAGTTGCCACTTGACGCTCGTAGAGGTTTACCCAAATAGTTTCTTCTGTTTTAACTTATTAGATACATTGTTAAATTTGTTTTATTATTATTTTTATTATTATAGTTAGACTTGTTTTTATTTTTTATATTGGGTTAAGTATTTTTACATTTTTTATTGCTTCTGTTTTGTTTTTTTGAACTGGACAACTTTTAAATTATGTAAACTCTTTAAATAAAAATAAAATAACCTGATGTTTTTAGTTCTATTTTTGTGAAAAAAACCCGACCATGAAGCGGTTAAGTGAAATTCCCTTACCAAACACAAGAACCTTATTTCTTTATGGTGAGGAACAGCTATTTTCTGTTTAATTTGCTACACTGTTTAAATCATGTGATATTTATATACTTATGTGTAAAATAAATAAAGTGATGAATCTCAACCCTTATGTTTTTTTTTTAAGCTGACGAAAATGGATGCGACTGAAAGGGTTAACATTCAAAAGTAAATTATGAAAGATAAATGATTCATTAACTCCGGGCATGGAATTCTAGTGTGACAAAATAAAATAATTGAATATTTGTTCTAGGATGCCGCAGTATGCCGTGCGTGCCACACTCCTCTCCCTGCAGTGCCTTCAGAGCCGCGCCTTGCATGGCGAGGCGGCGCGCCAGCTAATCCGCATGACCAGCGAGGAGTGCGACCTGCGAAGCGCCCTGCTGCTAGAGCAGGCCGCGCTCTGCTTCCTGGCCGGGCCGCCCCGCAAGGCGCTGCCCCGCAAGTATGCCTTCCACATGGTGCTGGCTGGGCACCGCTATTCCAAGGCAGGACAGAGGAAGCACTCGCTGAGGTGCTACCGCCAGGCCTATCAGGTGAGATTACCGACCTGTGATTTGAGTACCTGAACACCTTTCTATATAATAATAACAATTAGCAGTTTTGTGATAGTTCACCTCAAGTGACATCTAGTTTGAATTCATGCATTTGGATTTTTACCAAATTTTCATTACTCGTTTTTCAGAAGTATCTTGAGAACCAACTGTAGAATTGCTACCACTTCCATCAAACCAGATATTGATGCATTAGTTTCACTAAAACAAAATCAAATATCACATTACTTTTATTTTGTTTTCATTTCTTAAAAATACATAATTTTGTATTATCAGTCAATCGCTGGACTTGCGTTATCAATGCTACAATAATGACCGAGCACATAAAGAGATGAACTTGCGGATTGAGTTGCTAACCAACGTCGCTGCAATTAACATCTCTTACACATTGGTTATTGACTCATTCCACATATCTTTCTTTCTGTGTTTGCTAGCCGTATTGTTGTAATTCGTGATGTGGCAATTTGTGAAGTTGTTGCAAATTGTGGTGTTGTTGTAATGCATGGTGTTGTTGCAATTCGTAGTTTTGTTGCAATTTATGATTTTGTTGCAATTCATGGTTTTGTTGCAATTTGGTATGTATTGCATTGTTGATAATATTATTCCAGCGGTTGCCCCCGCGTTAACAATACCATACATTGAATATTTCTATATGTGCAGCCCAAGAGAAGGGAGGAACCCATGTAAGTCAAGAGATTGTCACATAACTAAAACCTTATGTTTGTTGGTGTTGCAGGTGTACCGCGGAGGCGGATGGCGCCTGGCGACAGACCACATAGAGTTTGCCGTGGGGCGGTTAGCGGGGCAGGTGGGCGAGGGCTGGTGGGGCGCCGCCTCCGCCGCGCTGGCCTCGCTGCTGGCACCGCGTTCGCTGCAGAGTCCCGCGCAGCAGCATGCCTTTCTCCGCGAGTTCCTTCACGTCAGACAGGTATGCTGTCCCTTACCCTTGTCATTGAATACATTTACACGGCAGTCATACCAATGTATGTGCATATATTGACAATTTAAAGTACTCGTAGATTGCAAATCCTAAACAAGCTGAGAGACTATGAGATAGTGAATATGGATTGAAACTTACTAAGGCAGTAGGACTACTAACAGGACACTCCATCTCACATATATCTGACACATGCAACCACTTGGATTGAAAAGCACCAATAGCTAATGCTCCTTTCCCACCTTATCTGTTCTATGGTCTATCTTTCTATTATA
Source organism: Halesus radiatus (assembly GCA_022606495.2). Lineage (NCBI taxonomy): Eukaryota > Metazoa > Arthropoda > Insecta > Trichoptera > Limnephilidae > Halesus > Halesus radiatus. The sequence continues at coordinate 55,069 of JAHDVE020011433.1, read as the reverse complement.
AAAAGGAATTTTCGCATGTTTATATTTACTCTTCTATCCTATTTTAATTCATCTGTATTCGCAGAGCTCAAAAAGACACTGAAAATATAAAAAAAAAAAAAAAAAAACTGAAAATATTCTTAATCTTCATTATTTATTCATTGTTGTCTTTGCAGAACTCCCTTTTAATTTAAATTTTTTATTTTATTTTTGATAATAACATTAATTTTAATATGTGATCATAAACTTAAAATTATAATTGTGTTTTACGATTTAAACTTGAAAACAACAATTAATAATTTATAAATAAACCTCTTTTTTGATTAACAATAATAGTTATTATTAAAAAAAAAAAATTAAAATCAAAATACTTAAGTTTCTTTATTCCGTCGCCTAATGGCCTTTTAAAAATTAATCACGGAGCGTACTTCACACCTTGCGGGCGATGCGATCGGGAGCTCCATTCTTTACGGCTGCCAAACCGACACTGAGCGTCGCAGCGAGTTCGGCCGGGAGGGGATGTGGAGGGGGAAGACCAAGCTACGATCCAGAATTTATAAAAATATTTTAATTTTAATTTCCCTATTTAAAAAAAAATAGGGAAACTTATTTTACGGACAACCCTCGTATATTCCACACAAGTTAGAAATAGTGATTGGGTTTCTATTTCTAATGGGCATTCTATCGCATAGAAAGTCTATTCTCACTGATCTATTTCATAGATGAAATAGATCATAGAATAGACGAGGTGGGGATCCAGCTTATAGGAAATGCGTAAAGGATGGAGATTTCCATTCATCTTAAGTGCTAATGGGAAGAAGGCCTGGGAAGCCATGTTGTGGAATCGGGAGACATTGCTAACCAACCAGTGACAACCCTGGTGTACATGGCAGTGTTTTATAAGTTTTTGGTGATTGTGTAACACATATGTATTGTAAGCTTATCTTACATTTTGTTTTACTAATTTCTCTATAATATTATGTTCTAAATTTCGACACATTCACTGCGGAATACTGACTTAAAAAAAGAGTTAAATCAAACTTTCAAATATGTTCTACATACTCAACTTTACACAAATATGTTCTACATACTCAACTTTACACAAATATGTTCTACATACTCAACTTTACACAAATATGTTCTACATACTCAACTTTACACAAATATGTTCTACATACTCAACTTTACACAAATATGTTCTACATACTCAACTTTACACAAATATTTTCTACATACTCAACTTTACACAAATTGGTATACATACATACATATAATTAGTTGTTTTTCAATATTTGAATTTTTATTAACTTTATACTTATTTTAGCAATGGCTGGCCAATGATCCAGCGCAACAGAACATTCTGCCCATCCTCCCTGTGCCTGTGCTAGTGAACAACTCCACAATAGTGTGGTGCGGGGGCGTGGTGGGGGGACACAGCCCTGCGGACGCCGCCCCCCAGGCGCCCCTCTGGGGCCCCCTCGAGGAGATGCTGCTGTACAAGGCCAAGGGCACAGCTCCCATGCTGTTTAAGCCAACACTCTCCTTCTTCTGTGATACTTCCGACAACTCTACCAATCCCATCACGCCACAAGGAGGTATATAATATGTGTTTAATATCTCTGATCACCTATTTTATTAATCTTATTATTTTAATTTAAGGTTATGCACATTGATATTACTAAATCACTAATTAAATTAATAACCAACCCCTATTTTATTACAGTTCATGAAACTTTTAAAGAAAATTACTATGACAAGATTTGGGTTTAGATTGATGGAATTTTAAAATTCAAATCTTTGTTCTATTTTTATCCATAATTTTCTATTTTGTTCTGTGACAATCTGCGTACAGATAACATAACCTCAAAAAAGACAGTCGTCACTAAATGTGGGCATTTTTGCTCTTGAATTGAATGACGAACTGTTATTTGCCGAATGCGTTCATAAAAGTTCGGGTGTCGAGCAAGTAGATTCCTGTTCGAACTCCTTGTCCGGTAAGTGGTCTGATTGGATGACGATCTGCTGTTTGCCGAACGCGTTGGACAATGGTCAGGTGTGTCCGTGTATATCGAGCAAGCCGATTCCCATTTTGTGACGAAGAGACCGAATCGGTCGTGAAACAGGAACTTTGTGTAAACCATACAGCTCAGTTTCATTCAATGATCGAGATAATAGCAGTTTCAAATCTTAATATACTGAACAATAAGCCTTTTGGCGTTTGGTTCATTTGTGATCAACACTTGTTTTGTAAAATAAACAATTTGTCATAAGCAGACTGAAGTAAAATGGAAAACAGAAAACTGCATTTAATTTCAATTTCAATCCATTTAAAAACAACAGTATTGACTTCCGCTTTTGTGTGTAATGGACGTTAAGTATGACACGTTAAGTTAAAAGCAACAGGTACGTCTCACCCATACATATTATTACAACGTTAGTGTGAAAGGGTAGGATCGTGTTTTTTTACTGCAACCGTTCTTTCTCATTCACACCCGCGCTTTGTGATATAAGATAGAACAGGCGAGTGAATGTTTTTAAAGAACCATACAACCATAACGTTTGATGACAAACTGCCTGTCCAAATTATTCCACACAGTTGGTGCAATTTTTAAAAAATTCCATGTTTGACGTTTTCGGACTCACATCTAATCATCACTTGCTAGTCTTTCACACTGTCCATTTTCCTATGAATTCGAATGATTATAATTGAAACCATATTTTTTGACATTCTACGTATGCAGACCTTTATAAGTATGTACTTTTATTTTCATAAAAGTTATTTTTACTTACTTTTTTACATTTTTGTAAACATTATTATGATTTTTGACATGAAGCAACTACTTTGTGGTTAGATGTAATTATGTATATTTGAAATAAAAATATTTTATTTTATCAACTGAATTCGCTTTGCATCTAATAATTGATACAGATGACTCCTACCAGAAATCTTCCGGAATAGATGTAATAATAATAATACTTGGACGATTTATATATCGCCGTTTTTATGAAAAATCATCTCAAGGGTGCTGTGTACTCTATAGAAATGGGATAGGTCTACACCTAAATAATTTAGAAGCCCTTGAAATAAATAAATCTCTAAAAATGAATAAAATCAACTTACTTAATAAACAAATAGATTTATCGAGTAGTCCAATTTTAAACATGTTCCCTTTCCGCTGCCCTACTCCCACTCCTACTCTCTCTCTCTTACCTAACCCCCATCAATGTTGATGTGGTCTTTCTATGTTTTCCTCAAGTATTGTAATTCTGTTTTGATTTAGTATGTATTTATTCAACCCTGAAGAAGGTTCAGGTAGAGCCGAAACCGGTTGGTTTATGTATCTAATAAAGTTGTGTTAAAACAAAAATATTTTTGTTTCTAATATGTACATTATTCTTTTATTTGCAGAGCCGATTCAAGTCATAGTAAGCCTTGAAAACCCGCTGCTGATCGACATCACAATCCTCGATGTCCAGCTACTGTGGCAGTTCAAGTCAGCGGTTGCCCAGAGGGCTGCTCCCGAGCCCGGAGCCGAGGAGGTGATATTCTCCAACGAGAGCTGTGTCACAGCCTCCCGGGAATACGACAAGTCCATCGTGGTGACGCAGAAGGTGCCACATGTGATATTACACAGCGATCGAGTGACCACTGTTTCGCTCAGCCTAACTCCACTACATCCCGGGGAGTTGACGTTGGTTGGAGTGGGTTACAGGTATGAATTATTATTTTGACCTCTTTTATTAAACAAAAGGTTAAAAAATTCATTTTACGCACATTTTTGTAGACTTCTGTAAAATTATATGATGCTTTAACATTATAAAGGTATACGACGAACAGACTAGTTATGCTGTTTAAACTATATGCGGTCCCTCTCACTTTACAAACTTTCAAAATTTGTATCAAACACTTCGTCTCAGTGATTTTTTCTAATTCAGAACCCCCCCGCTAAACCATGTATTCATGACACTAGTTCAAATTAAAATTACATAAAAAACATTCCTTGTTATAAATGTAACCACTTTCGGACAAAGAAACCATATATATATTTTGCAACAACATCCTTCCCCCAGAGATAAAATGAATAGAAAAGTTTTACGAGTACAAGACAAGAATTAAAGTCTGGCTGAAAGAAGTCAATGAAACAACCTTAAAAACAGCACTAAGAATGACATAGAAGATGCACCTAATTAGATGACATCAAAGTAAATAACTTTAGTGCGTCTTAGCATAGGACCCCCAGGACTAGTATGGAGGACTTAGGAAAAATACTAAAAGATCAAATAGTTTACAAAATATAATAATTAGTATACCATTTTGTATTTTAAACTGTTATTCTGTAAACATTTTTATACATTTTTTTATTTTCACATACTTATTTATATACGTAGTCGCTAATAAAAAAATAAAAAAGTATGCAGTTAGCAATGACAAAAGAAAACGATATTAGTTTATGCATTCCATACATTGACTCCTTGGAATAACAAGGTTCCATCTGACACAGAAATGTCATGCGATAATGTGCTCTATAGAAGGTAACTTTAAGACTCATTATCGCATAGAATTGCCGTGTCAGATGGAACCTTATTATTCCAAGGGGTCGACATGTAAAAACATACATATTTATAATGAGTACAATAGTACATACAGCCAAACATGGTTATAACGAGCACCAGGGGACCGACTAAATCGGGTCCTTATAGTTCAATTCAATTCAATTCAATTCAATTCAACTGTTTATTCTTTTTAAAAATTTTACAAAATTTACATTTTAAGGCATTTTAAAGATGATACAGGATGTACAACATCCAAAATAATTACTTATAAAAAATAATAAAAATTGAAACAAAAAATAAGTTAGACATACATAATCTCAGTAAATTGTATACAAGGCATACTGGCATTATACAAGTAGCAACAAAGCTTTACGTTTAAATGCAGCTTCATTGATGATAAATATATCGATATCCGAAGTGATTCTATTTAACAGCAAGATTGCCCTCCCCACCGGCATGACCATTGGCAAGTTGGTCCTGCAGGCCAGGAGATAAAACAGTCTATGCTGTCGGTGACGGAGATAACCATCGGGAACATAGAAATGAATGTTCTCCATGATAGCCGAATTTTCGAACCATCCGCGAATCAGTCTGAAGAAATGTGTCACAATGTGTACATCCCTTCTGACCCGCAGATGGTTCATTCCGAGCATACCTAGGAGAAAGTCGGTAGGATAGAGCCACGGGTAGTAGCCATATTCCCTCAAATAAAGAAATCTTAAAAATTTCTTCTGAACTCTTTCCAACATGAGGGGATAGTTGTTACTCATTACATCCGAAGAGGTTTAAAAATGTTCATATGCACCTACCTACCTACCTACCTCTTCTATCAATATATTCACCAATGTATAATGTATATTTACGAGTATTACTTATTAAATAAAAATATTAGAAAAATATACACGTTTATTGATAAAATTTATAATCAATGATTGTTTTAAAGATTTCGCTTCCATGCTTCTCAATTTCCCCCTCAAAACACTCAACGCATTATAAATCTCATCACTTGGTTTGAGTCTTCCAAGAAAAATATCACTAAATTCTCCACCATATTACCTATCATTAGCTTGTGAATTTTGTTTCGGTTGTAAACCCTCACTTGTCATAAATCACTAGCCTTCGCTATTGTTATGGTATCGGTAATAAAATTTTACTTGTCACAAATCAGTGATGCACAACCCGCGGTCCAATTTGTGCGGCCCGCGTGTCCAATTTCGTACAGCCCACTTGACTACAGAGAAAAATAAAAATATTTGTGGTAATTCTTGAAAATGTTGACTGAGAATTTTTTAAATTTAATTTTTGTTTATCCATACCGCATGTCCCAAATGGAACAAAATTCGAAGAATCGGTTTGCACCACACGAAAATCAAAAAATCCCCAGAAATGTGAAAAAAATGAATTTCGCTTAGAACCTCTTCCCTACTAAAAAATAAATAAATAACTTATATAATAAATAATAAATATAATAAAAACAGTAATTATTGAATGAAACACTAGTATATATTGATTAACTTGGCGGGTTTGCGATAAGCCGACGTAGCTCAACGGTAGAGCATCTGACCGGATATCAGAAGGGTGCAGGTTCAAGTCCTGTCGGCGACATTTATCTTTTCTTGGAAAGGTTTTTTTCAATTTGGATGAGTGTTTCAGGCTAATAATTATTGTTTATAAAAAATAATTGTTACCCTTTGCGCTATGCACAAAAATCTTGTCTTAAAAACTTTAGTTTATCAATTAATAAATATTTGACAAGTCAAAGTAATTTTCACCAATAAAATGTAGAAATAACTTATAGGTTGCGAGCCGCGTTTTGATAATGGATAAAGTGGCCCCTCTGCTAAAATGCTTGATCATTACTGTCATAAACTTACCCTATATAGGGATGAAGGTACTCGTACATTTTTTATTGATTTTTATAACACTATGCCGCCACCTCTGTCTGTGATTACTTACTTCGAAAATTGATTTTTTTCAGACTTAACAGTCTATGTATGTATCTAAAACTTATGTTGTTTAACGGTATATCAGTGAAGCATCCTCGTTATAACCACCAACAATTGCATAAAATAAGCCTGAACCAAAATATCATTGGGCAATTGCTCATTATAGACTTGAACTCACTATTGCCGTGATCGTTATAACCAAGTTCGACTGTATTTAATTTTTACCTATCGGCTGCGCCAAATGAAATGGCTTTGCCTTTTGTGTGATGGCCTTTTACATTAAGGTTTTATTGTAATATTGGGATGGCGGAATAATAGTCAATAGACCGTAATTATCGTAATGTATTACCTCGGATGACAGGTGATGACGAAGAGACACTGGACAACCTTGCACACTCTTATATACATACCTACATTGTTTTTTTTTTTTTTTTTTACATGAATACCGCACAAGAGCCCCAACTGCTCCCAACCGTCTGGAGCCAGTGAGACTATGGCATTCCCAATTGGGGAATGTTGTGAGGCTGGAGGTATTGGGGAGGGGAAGGAGAAGGGGAAGGGGAGGAGGGAGGTGGGGAAATACCTGGCTATTCAGATCTGGTCACCAAACACGCCTAAAAGCCATTTCAAGCAACGTTTCAATTCTGAATGGTGGTCTTTCACCAGGGCGATACTGAGAGTATCTTCCACTCTGGAACGTGCGCAAATATACTATATATTATTTTTTAAATTAATTATTTGTGAAAAAACACAAATTAATTAAATAACATTTAATTTCGCACGCCGGGATTTGAACCAGCGACCTTCGGATTCGTAGTCGAGAGCCTTACCCCTCGACCATGGAGGCCGTCGTGTTGTCCCTCTTTCACGCTGTCTCTCTCATAGAAAACGGCAGTCGCACGTTCGTTACATCAATTGTATACATACATAAATTATTTACAAGTTTTACTTTGATCATTTTTTTTATCTATTGGCGTCAGGCAAAAAATTTGGTGAAAAAAAATCGAATAGTTTTGATCGGTGATAGCGGCCAAGGTGGTTGCTAATTGAAAGGTGTTTGTTTCTGTATATGGACATAATTGAGTTGGTTTATTGTGATGGTAGATTGTGCAACCCGGTACCGCCCAGTGAGGAGTCCAACCTGTCGGACCGCCTGTGCGTGATGGGCAAGCAGGTGTTTGACATCCGAGGGCCCAAGTTGCGCGGGGTGAAGGAGGTGGGGGGCGAGCCGCAGTACGGCGTGGACAAGCGCCTCAACATCATCGTGGTGCCCCCGGCTCCGTGCCTGCAGGTATTGACCATTTATCTAATGAGCAATATGTACAAGTATACTTCAGCATTTTCATACAATTTCTGTAACTGGTTTCAAATGACAAGAAAAAATTCCTATTTACATAAACCATTAGAAAACATGAGACACATATCCTCGGCAACCTGTGTTTCTAAACTGATAATGCTGGATGGGGTTTCTGATCTGGTATAAATTATAATAAATTTATTTATCCTTTTTAAGGCTGTATTAAAATGGTAATACCCATGAGTTGTTTCGAGGGTAATAAATTAATAATATATACGATTAATAAACACCACGCTTTTATTTCATAAACAAAAAATTCTCTAAATTATTTCATTGCCTACCGTGTTTATTTATGATGACATTTAACAACAGGTTTCAAACCCTTTGATCGGTGTAACTATTTTAAGCTTGCAATGTCATTTCCATCATGAGCTATGGGAGCTTTTAAATATGTATTCATTCAGCTGTGAAAAAACTAGACAAGATACAATATTATTATACTTATTTTACTTTAAAGTAAAGTCGTCAAAATAATACCACATACTTATCCTCTGGTGTCCAGGTATCCTTCACAGAGGTCAGCCCGGTGCTGCTGTGCGGGGAACTGCAACGAGTCAGCGTGCAGTTTCACAACGCGGGGCGCGTGGGGCTGAGGGCGCTGCACATGGGCACCTCGCACCCGCAGTATGTGTCGCTGGCCCTGAAGGGGCAGGACCCTTTCACCCCCCTGCTGGAGACCAGGTATCTGGAGCCACAGCTTGTTCAAGGTCAGTACTTATTTTTATATTTGCATGTGTAAATGAGAACGATTTAATAATGAAGACAATGTATTTATTAACTGGTTGGTTTGGCTGTAGGAACTTATATACCGGTACACATATACACTAATAAACCGTGCTCCTAGTGCTATTTTTGTAACATTTTCATAGAAAATATCACAAAAAGTGACGCACATACCCGTTGCACTGTTGGGAATGCGATAAAAAGGTTAAAACAGTTATCAAAATAATCCAAATATAACACATTTTTGTACAGCTAGTTTTTGACATTGTCCTTTTGCATGCCTTAAATCTCATTATTACAGACGAGCGCCAGCTGCGCCTGGACAAAGAGAAGCGCATGCGCAACCGCCACTGCGTGAGCGTGCTGGGTGAGCTGGCCGCGGGGCAGTCGCACAGCTCGGCCTTGTGGCTGCAAGCGCCTCGTCGTCCCGGGCCCCACACGCTGCACGCACTCTTCTACTACGAACACACTGAGCCCGGCATTGCGCCCAAACACCGCCTGCTCAGGCACACCTGGAACATCACCGTGCAGGTTAGTCTAATGTAAAATAAAATAAAATTGTAACCAGCTGACAAGTCATAACTCAATTGTTGTTTTTATTTTTAGTTTGTCTAACTGAGTCTTTTTATTTTTAGGATTCCGTTCTAGTATCTACAGTAGCGCGTCGCACATTGAGACCGTGCAAAAATAGCGATAAGTACGAAGAGGCTCTGAACCTCGCCTTGGAAGTGAAGAATGCCAACCAGGTCCATCACGGGATCCTCACCCTCATGGAGGTGCAGCAGGTCTCCCTGCTGAGCCAGAGCTGGACTCTCGATGGCTTCGTCCCCATACAGCAAGACATCAAGATGCTAAACAGTCAGGAAACATTGCACCTCATCATGAAAGCTCGCCGGAGCACTGTCAAAAGCAAAACTTACGATATTGTGTCATCCGACGTTCGGTTAGATTCGGATGAATCAGTTAAGATTGTTTCCATCCGAGAAAAACCGTACTCGTGTTTTGTGACGGATTATTCTTCTGTGTTTGAAGATCGGGATGAAGAAGCAACAAATTACAATGACAGCGTTTCTTCGGATAGTCAATCTATTAACTCGACGTTGGTTATCCGGTGGAAGGCTGATATAACAGAGAATGGGGGATTTAGAAGAGCAGCTATAGGGCAGCACCACCTGAACCTGGACATGTTGGGGGTTAAGGTGTGGAACCTGGCGGTGGCAGACCCCTCCAGGGGTGTGGAGAGTCTGCCCATCAAGCTGTTTGGCAGCGAGAGCTCCGGGGGCGGGGGACCCAACGCGGGCAAGGGGGGGTCGCAGGAGAGTGACAAGAAGCTGGTGACCTTCAGTCTTGAGCACCAGTTGGAAGTGAGACATGACTTTAGAAAAGTGTTTGTGTGTATTATACCAGTGAAAATGCATTTAGTCAATTGTTCTACGAAAGATGTTGTGGCTGTTATAAATACGTCTAGTCCTAAAAGGTAGGTGAAACTTCTTTTTGTAAAATTGTTTTTATTTGCCAACAAATATAGGTGTTCCTGATGCTCTGTGACATGATAGAAACAATTCTGGTCCTATCCGTGACTGGTTCGATTGTGGGTTTTTTTTTCAATCCCCTTTTAGATATGATGTTTCAAAAATAAATATAGAAAAGTTTTCTATTTTTTGAATCTCCAGCTTGAATCTTTAATAAAATTTCTAATAAATTAATGAATGTACATAAATATTTAGAATCACATCCTGAGATGAGAAATAACAATGTGAGTTTCAGATAGTTCCAAGTGAAATTGTCTATGAAATTGCAATAAAGAGTATAGGTTACATCATTATTAACTTTCTTTTTAATTTATTATGTTTATCCTTTATTCTAGTTCTACATATAAATACTCCGGCATAGCGTGGGTGGGCGCGGGGGGTAACGAGTCAGGCGGCGTGCAGTTGAGGCTGGGCCCCCTGCAGAGCAGCGCCGCGCCCCTGCAGCTGGCCTGCACCGCCCCCGGCACCTACTCCCTCGGCAACATCCTCAGGGTCTCCTGCAGCCTCCCCAGCCCCTCTACCGCCACCACCACCGGCCTGGTACCGTTCCCGCCTGTGGCGCAGGCGCACGTCGCTACTTCCACCATCGTCATCTTGCAAACTGATTGAACCCAGTTTGCTTCATCGCTACAGTGAAACCCTCTTATAACCAATTTCATTGCAACAGAGAAACTTATAAGGCAAAAAAACTATTATGTGGGGAAACATTTGATCATCGTTTCCATTACAAAATTGTATTCAGTGAAACTCTCTTATAAGGTTTTTGAAGGGACCAGAAGAAACCTTATATTCGGAAAAACGTTATTGGGATAAATCAGACCATGTTTTAATTCAAATTTTCAAGGAACCGATAAACAAAACTTCATAAACACAAAGTCTTCTTATGTGGGAAGAATTGTGAGAACTAAATGCTTTAAAAGTATGATTTCTACATTATTTCATATATTTATTTTTACTCTTTTTGTGCTCCCCTGAAAACTTGAGATATTGCAATGGAAATGACGATATGTGGGTATCAAATAGGGTACATCGTTTTTTTATTTGCAGTTTTCAAAGAACTGCGAAAACCAAACCTCTTCTTCTCGAAAACTTGTTATGTGCGAATCTTATATAAGGGTTTTACCATACATTCTTGTACGAGGACTGAATAGTACAAGAACCAAAGTTAAATTATTTATCTAAAAACTGCTGTGCTATACGAGTGATGTGAATATTACATATTGTAAAGTGTTATTATTTATAATGAATATTATCATTAACATGTACATACAATAGTTTAGTTCAATTCATTCGTATTTTATTAATAAATCTGTCCATTTCATTGATTCTAATAAAGTGTAGAGTATGCATCCGATGTATTTAAAAATAATATATCGTTATAGAGTTATCTTATCTTTATTTTTAAGTAGATACATATTTTAATTTTACTTGTAATCATTTTATGATTTTTCTATAAAGTTTGATGTTATAAATGCGATATTATAATATATTCATGAATGCAGTTCATTGATCACTTTTCCACACATTTGCACAGCTGTAGTGTATGTATTATGCATAGGTACATAGTGATTTATATATGTATCTTTATTATGTACAGCTTAAAATTATACTACATATTACCTTTGATGAGAATTTACCCTGTCAGCGGGAATCAGAGACTTAACCTGTCAAACCCCAGAGGCGCACGACGCGGTAGATGACACAATATAATAATTAGCACCGGTGCGCGTCCGGGGTTCGACAGGTTGGTTTGCCCGATATGGACTTTAGCCACCGCGTCGAAAGGCCATCCTTTCCTGAAGCTGGGTAGGCTTGACTTTAGGAAAGGACAACCGGATGGTTAAACCTTTCGACGCGGTGGCTTTAATTATTATCAGGCAAATCAGTCGCGTGGAAGGCCCGTTACAGCTGACAAAAGAGTAGGTATTTTTTTATTGCATAGGTACATATTCGGATATGCATAACTTTTAGTAAAGACTTTTATGGAAATATTATTTGTTTAACCCTTAACTGGAAACATGATTTTAAACAAGGTTATAGGGAACATCGGTCCTAGAGACCGGTATTTTGAAAAATGTATAAAAAAACACTTATTCACAACATTTTATTTTAGTCCCATTTATATGAATTTGGTTTCTTATGCCTTAGAAACGTCAATAAAATTGTATTTAATCAATATTTGCTATTTTTATTTCACGTTACATGAATCAAGACTGATGTTTTTCAAGTACATATGAGCACAACTGTTGAAATAAAAAATAAGGCAGAACACTTTAAGCAATTTATTAAAATACAGTACCTTGATGACTGACGTGGCTTCCACACGAGCAGGCGGCCCAATAGTAAAGAAACCATGGCGTCAACAGGTTCGACCATCTGATCGTCCTTTCCTAAAGTCAAGCCTACCAACTTTAGGAAAGAACGACCGGATGGTCGAACCTTTTGACACCTTGGCTTTTTTACTATTGGGCCGCCCGCTCGTGTGGAAGCCACTTTAGGAACTACAATCAATTGCAGCTTTACAAATTACTTACATTAATGAATGGAAGAATGTAATATTTTAGCAAAACATCTAGATTATACAAAATATAAAACGGATGTCGACCGCTTCGTACATGTACACCGGCTCAGTGGGAAATAACTTGAAACTATTTCGGGGCAAAGGACGTCGGTGTAGCAGCTCTTCAAAAAACTTTAGCTGTCTCTGAGACCGATGTTCTCTGTTAAGGGTTAACATAGTTATGTTTTCTCTCTAGCCTTATGAATAATTATGTATATTAATTATATATTTGTGATAAATATTAAAGTTAACTTTATTAAATAGCCAATCATCACAGTTACTGATAATTTGGCTACATTGTTTATATGTAACATTTTTACTTTGCGCTAGGATGCTTAATTATTTTTGCTTTATTTTCTCGTTAGTGAATTATTTCCTAAGATTTGATTATTTCCCTTGGCTCACGAAATACTAAAATGTCTAATATGTTGGCAATCTAGAATTTCAAATGGAATTAAGATGCATATTACCAGTTTTTTTTTCCATTAAGAGTGATATGTATTTTCAAAATTTGAAGTGTAGTTTTTTCTGTCATGATCTTCTGAATTACAACTATTACATATAGCAAATCATTTGAAAGAGTGCACGTTTCAACAGTGGCGGTTTTCTCTAAAGTGCGTTTGTGCAGTGAACTCCCATGAAAAGGATAAGAGAATAAATCACACTTGTTTCATAATTAAATACCGTGCTAAAAAATCCACCCATCCGTATAGGCAATACTGCCCAATAGCGAGTCCGAAATGAATTGCATATGAGTGTTATGAATTCAGCGACCATGGGACTTTCTGTCCTACGAAATACATAGTTCATAAATAACTTACTAGTGGCGCTTTGGCGAGAAACCGTGCTGAGCGTGCAAACGTTGTAAATCTACTAGGTAACCGTGTGCGCAGCGAATATGAAGATTTGTTATCATCAAATTTGTACGGAATAGTATTTTTCTAGAATCATCAGATTTTTTCTGTGATTATCGTGTTTTAAGTTGTTGTTAAAATAAGTTAATTACTGAAGATGTTCCTTTTTTGTATAAAAAAAATTAACAACTTCTTGCTGAAATTGGAATTTTCATATATAAAACAATTTTTTGTAACCTACGACATTATATTTAGCCAATTATTTATTAGTTCTAATGAATCTTGTTGAATTGTTACTTGTTGCTAGTCTCTGGTGCAGTGATATGATGAAATTACTTTAGAACCCGCAAACCGCCACTGTTTTTTAATGTATTTGTGCACACCGATTCTGGTTCAAATTGGTTCCAAATATGTAGTTCGGATCACCCTCCCGTTGTCCCCCCTTACCCCGCTGTCTTACGATACAGTACACCACTACACGAGCGGGAATCTCTTTAAAATAATTCTACTATGTATATACTTATGCATTTAAAATTGAAGCTACATATGTATTTGGTTTAGATTACAAACAATTTTATTCCCACTGTAAATCTGGGTTGGTTGGAAATATGACCTCACGACCATGAATACACACTCTGACTTTTTACAGTAGAGAAAAAAATAAGGGCGCTGCAATTGTTTTTAAATGGCAACACCAAATGGCTCATAGGAAGATGAATGTATGTTTAAAAAAGCACAATGGTCCGTGCATATTTTGTTACTTTAACCGAACAGCTTATAATACACCATATTTTAAGACGTTTTTATGTTTAAACTTTTTTTAATTATTTAACACTTTGCAAAGGAAAATAATTACATGGAAAGGCGATTTTTTTTTGTATTTATGAAGATGTGTGCATTGAAATATGTTAGATAAATAAAAAACAAAATCAAATTCACAGATTAAAATTATACATACGAGTACATAAATAAATAAAAAAACATAATAAAATGAATTACGTTGTTTTGCCGTGTTTCTTTAAAACATCCCGTCAAACTCAAATGTGAAAATTTTTTGATGTGGAGAACACATTTCAAAGACAAAGTGGGTAGCTTGGTGTTGCCATAGTCATGAAAAAAATTAGTTCCACTTATTTAAATGTCTACATTTTATTGCCATATGTGTAGGGACATTTCTAGTTGAGTTGACTATTTTTTTGCCTATTTTCCTTTCTCTCCGACTTCTTTGTTTTATTAATATATAATATTTTGTATTTATTTTAATTAGTATAATTATGTACTTGTTGAACATTCTGGGAGAGGTGCGTAATAAATGTACAAGAAAATTTTAATTAGACTTAGAGCAAAGTATGTATCTAATTAAGAGGTGTGGACATTTTTTTTTTGTAATTTGGTGCTTTTCGTTTCTTTATTTTTAAATAATAATCATGATTTCTTGTTTGATACCTGACTTTCTAAAAAAAGAAAAAGGTTTCTATTATATTTAACCTCTTCGGGCCCACGGTATCATATACAATACTCAAAATCTATTTCATAAATATTCTTTGCTGATAATGTTTATCAACCCAGACCCGAAGTATCAGATAAAGTAGGCACGTCAGTTAAACAGATGCCTACTTTATCTAATACTTCGTGTCTGGGTTGATAAACATTATCAGCAAAGAATATTTATGAAATAGATCTTGAGTATCGTATATGATACCGTGGGCCCGAAGAGGTTAAGAAGCACCGATGTATTTATGAATAATATTTTTCCACTCAACACTATCTTGCCTTAATATTATTAATGTATGTTATATATTTCTTAGGGCTTCTGTAATATGATGGTATTATAAATATGTTTGAGTAATTTCGTTTATTGGAATAACTTATTGAAGCCTATGCACTCATTGTAATATTTAATCATTGAAGATAATATGTATGAACAAATCTCAAACGAAACAGAAAAGTCGCATCTGGGACTTAACCTCTTGCACACCGGAACATAATTCTCAGAATATCGGGCGAAAATTAGCGGAGTGCGCGAAAATTACCTTGATCAGTTCAACTCAAATATCGGAATAAAAATGAAGTTTTTGCAAATGTTTTCTGTTTACCAGATAATATAAGTATATATTTTTATAGGTATATAAACTGGTTTTATTATTTCTACACACACCCGAATAAGTACTCTACACGAAAAACAATTATTTTTTACAATAATACAATAAATTTTTTATAAAATTGTTTGAGAACTGGATTCTCAAACATTCTTTGCCAAGCCGTCAGAGACGTTATATTTATAAAAAAATAAAAAAAACAGCATCTAAAGTGTTTTTAGCACAAGCAATTCTGATTTTTTGTTTCATACAGTTATCAAAGCATTAAGGTTAAAATTAAATCGCAAAAAAATCGGGCCAGGATGGTATTGATCCGCTCGCCCGTGAGCAATCGATAGATGTAGTACAATTCATTATTTCGCACCGGTGCGCTTCCGGGGCTCAACAGGTTAATCCAGGAGGTCTATCTGGGACCAGCGCTTTATGAACTAAGCCAATGCCACTGTCATTTTTGTTAATATTGTATTTATTTATTTGTAGTTCGATATCGACAAAAATGACAGAAAAAATAATAGGGAAACATTAGTTTGGCCGGTGAGGTCCTGTATTTTGTATTTTGTATTGAGTACCAGATGCGACCGTTTTCTTTTTTATTTTCGGTTCCATTTTTTTTTTTTTTTTTACATGGTAATGACGGCCTCCATGGTCGAGGGGTAAGGCTCTCGACTACGAATCCGAAGGTCGCGGGTTCAAATCCCGGCGTGCGCAAGTAAATTTTATTTAATTAATTTGTGTTGTTTCACAATTAATTAATTTAAAATAATATATAGTATATTTGCGCACGTTCCAGAGTGGAAGATACTCTCAGTATCGCCCTGGTGAAAGACCACCATTCAGAATTGAAACGTTGCTTGAAATGGCTTTGAGCCGTGTTTGGTGACCAGATCTGAATAGCCAGGTATTTCCCCTTCTTCCCTTTCCTTCCTTTCCTTCCTTCTCCTCTCAGTACTTCAGCAATTTCTCACTGGGTCGTTATAGTTCACTGGCTTCAGATGGTTAGACCCCTGTGCGGTATTCATGTAAAAAAAAACACCGCACAAGAGTCTCAACTGCTCCCAACCGTCTGGAGCCAGTGAGACTATGGCATCCCAATTGGGTAATGTTGTGAGGCTGAAGGTATAGGGGAGGGGAAGGAGAAGGGGAAGAGCATGTTGGGGAAATGCCTGGCTATTCAGATCTGGTCACCAAACACGGCTAAAAGCCATTTGAAGCAATGTTTCAATTCTGAATGGTTCCATGTTTCATTTGAGATTTGTTACTACAAACTATCTTTGACAATGATTAAATTTCTTCAAGTACTACATACATATTACATGATATTAATTTTGGAAAAACAAATGCTAATAATAGCGTTTGTTTTTATAATAGCCTATAATATATAATATTATTGTTTAATAATACCCTATTTTGTGTTTAGTATATTTTTAAACTCGTAACATTTTTTACGTTAACATTTTTATATAAAAATGATCCAGTATTTAACTTAGAGATGGTGGACTGGGAAAATATAGAAGGTCATTACTTGCATTTACAAAATTAAATTGGAGATTTGTGAAAACATGACAAATTTTAGCTTAAAATCATAATAAACAATATTATTTTTGCAAGTGTGGGTTATGCCTTCTATCTTTTTACAGCGGAATGCCATTTTAGCACAGATATTGAGTTTTTTGCTGTGGGCAAGACTGGAATTAATGGGGAGAGGGACGTCGGAGAGTTATTATTTATTAATTCAAAATAATGATAATATTATTTTGCCATACGATAAACATGGTGTTTTTAAAGAGAAAAATATTAATTACGTTTTTTTTTTATTTTGCATGGGCTTAGCATTTATCAAAATAAAATCAGAAATATTACACATTTCTGACCGTTCTACGCATGTTTTACAAAAACATTTTAAAAGTTGAATATCCTTAAAAGATGCTGTGAAGGTTTTTATTTAACATGCCGATAAAATAAATTATAAAAAAAGAATGGTGTGTAGTTTAATTTTTTCATAAACGTTATGTAATTTAATTATTTTTTTTTTCTTATGCGGATTACAAATTTTTGGTTAAGTTTATTTACAAAAATGTAACGAGAAAGGGTTAAAAATATTTTTCCCCGCTTTAAAAATCATATTCATATTTTAAATATTTTGTAAAACATACAATAGGACGGTCTTTTCTATTTAAAAACATTATGTTTATCGTGTTGCGTAATAATACTATAATATTTTGAAATAATAAACACGACATCCCTCTCCCCCTTAAGCAAGAAATTTCTACCTTGAAGTAGCTATCACTTGATGTGAACTTCATTTAGGTAAATACATATTCTATTCACAGAATAATATTGTCCACGGCACGGACAGGAGATACAACGACTTCATATACCTAATTTAATATGAACTTTTTCAAATTGTATACACCTAGGCAATCTTATTTAAGACATTATAAATAAATACATACTGTCTATTAAATGGCAAAATATTCTTCCTTACTCAATGAATACTGTAATAATGTAGTGCAAGTTATTATAAATAATATCATTATACAGAAAACACTATTTGTTTTACCTACTACATTTTTCAAAACTGTTGTTCGGTTTCAAAATAAATCTTCCTTCGTCAGGACCAAATTTAAAGTAACAATAAATTCAGAAAAAAATAATAAATACAACTAAACATAAGTATTGGAGTGGGAAATATAACAAGTAGAAGGGACGACACCATGCGTGTGCAGGGGAAATAAAATGGGAATATATGTTAAATGGAATTGGTTATTGATTATTCTGTTATTATTATTTAATGATTTTTTGATTTTTTATGCTTCCCAGTTATCTAATTGTACGCCTTTATTATTACGATGAAAATACTGGGGTACTATTTTAGTCTAATATCATGGCAAGCCCCAGTGCAACTGATTTTTACAAATGAATTTTTCCAAACATTTTATTATTTGTAAAGCGCCCTTGGGGTGATTTTCCCACGAAAACGGCGCTATAGAAGTAATCCAATTATTGAACATCAAAACACTGTTAGATTGTAATAAGTAGCACTTAAGAGCTGAAAGTTTCCGGAAGCTCAGTTCCCTCGTCATCAGCTTGCTGTAAAGTTGAAGACACTTGTAATGTACTTGTATAAATTCAACATTGTTTTTTTTTTTTTAAATAATTTTTTCACAAAAATTAAATTAAAGGTATTCTTACCATTTATGTAATTCTAGATAGTTGTAAATATTAGGTATTTTACAAAAACCTTATAAGTAAATCATCTCGTAAGGATTTTTAATGTAAAGTTGATCAACAATTTAAAGTCCTCTGCTTTGAGAGTAATTCTTAAAATTTACATAATTTTTTCTATATAAATTTCAAAAAAATAAATATTCCTACATTTGATCATACATGTTATATTGTGTACTTTTGTTACATTGTTACTTGTTTCGTACAGGGAATTATTGGAATGTGTTCAAATACAAGTTACCACCACTATGGAGATTTCCTGTTCTATGTCACGAATTCAAGTTTCTTCCGCATTAAAGTATTTATCTATTGTTAAATTAATGTTTCCACCTAAAATGTATATGACTAATGTACCCATAAAGCAAAGACGTGCCTTGTGAAGGCTTCTTAGGAATATAAAGTAGTTCAATAATGCAATACTACCTAGTGGACATGTGCATTATGTGATGTTATTAGGTAGATAGTGTATAAAGTTAATTATTGTCCACTGTTTTATCATACCATCTTTTAACTAAGTAACAAATCTGTATAATAAACAATATTGAATAAAAATAATAATATAACAAGTCTTTTTCCTTTTTATGTAGATCGTTTTTACATCGTACATAATTTATTTATTTACACCCATTACAGGCTTTTTCATGGCATTTACAAATAATATTGTAAAGGTACATATGTAATATAATAGATGACATAAAAAGAAACAACATAATTTGACGCCTTTATCCACAGTTAAATAGTTTCAAATAACCTAACTCTACTCGATGAAAAAAACCCTACTAATGCATTCTTATATTGCAACATTGATGTGCCAAATATGTCAACAACATCCAAGTATTTGTTCCCCTGATGTTGAATCCGTTCCATAGGGGAATAATATTGCTACGCTGAAGTTGAATTGTCATAACATTTTATAACATTGTCTGATGTTTTTTATGGTATGTGAAATTTTTAGCAAAGTAATTTTCCTTTTTTAGGTTGCATATCAGTGTTTGCAGAGTGCTGCAATTTGGGACTATCCCATACCTACACATGTACGCAATGCATGCACCAATTACATACCCGCCAAATACCACTAACCCGTACGCGGTGGCAAACAATAGCGGTCATAAAATTTAATTCTTTAGCCGGCGCAGAAGAAGGCGACCTTTAAAATTTTTCTTTGTTTGTGTTTATTAGATGAGATGGAATAAAAAGCTCGATGATCCGGGAGGAGCTTAACATCGAATCACTATTACTCTTAATAGAAAAATCGCAACTCAGGTGGCTTGGGCACGTGTTAAGAATGCCAGAAGGTCGAATTCCACTGAGAATTCTGAGTGCTATTCCAGAGGGAAAATGTCCAGTGGGCCACCTCAGACACAGGTGGGAGAAGCAACTCCAGAGCCTGTGTGAGGAGAGGCCGGACCTACTATGGACGGATGCCGTAAACATAGCACAGGACAGCCTCCTTATTGATGCGATGGGTCCCCTGTCCTACTCGGAAAGGGGAAGAACATGTGTGTATGTGTTTAATAGAGATTCTTTCTGCGTTTTTACGTGTTTATATTTCACGAACAACTGGCTATTGTAGTGAAATTGTCTAATTTATTTTAATATTTTTTTATTGGTTTTTTAGTGCAAATTTTTATTTTTCATTAGTATTATTTTGTATCTTTGGACTTGTTTTTAGAGTAAAATTTTTGGAGTAGAATCTTTCAATACGAAGTATATGTTTGACGATTATTTTTGTTAGGTATTCAATTCAATTCTTTATTCCTTTAAAAATTTTAGAAAATGTACATTTTAAGGCATTTTTAAAGATAATACAGGATGTACAACATCCAAAATAATTACTTATAAAAAATAATGAAAATTTAAAAAAAAAGAGGATAGACATACATAATCTCAGTAAATTGCATACAAGGCATATTGGTATTATACAAGTAGCAACAAAGCTTTTTGTTTAAACGCAGCTTAATTGATGCTAAATATGTCGATATCCGAAGTGATTCTATTTTACAGCAAGATTGCCCTCCCCACCGGCATGACCATTGGCAAGTTGGTCTTGCAGGCCGGGAGATAAAATAGTCTATGCTGTCGGTTATGGAGATAGCCATCGGGAACATAGAAATGAATGCTCTCCATCATAGCCGAATTTTCGAACCATCCGCGAATCAGTCTGAATAAATGTGTCACAATGTGTACATCCCTTCTGACCCACAGATGGTTCATTCCGAGCAAACCTAAGAGAAAGTTAGTAGGATAGAGCCACGGGTAGTAGCCATGCTCCCTCAAATAAAGAAATCTCAAAAATTTCTTCTGAACTCTCACAAACATGAGGGAATACTTCACCTGATGTGGGCTCCAAACCACCGACCCACTCTCAAACCTACTCCTTACTAATGAGTTATATAAAATTATGAGAACCCGAGTGTCTTTAAAATTCCTTGCAGTTTGCTTTGTATGTTGTAGATAAGCGTATTTTGACTTTAGTTTACTTTCTAAAAAACATTTTCTATTTTCTGTTTTTTGTTTTTGAACTCGGTTGGATAAGTAACCTTATGTTATGCAGAAAAAAAAATCTAAACATTTGACTAATAGAAAAGTTTTGGCTAATATATCACAGACTAAACAAGCATTTGATCGTCATTCAGTTGATTGCTTCACTTGTGTGTGGTCAGTATCGGTTTGCTTCCTAATTCAATTTTTTTTAAAAGAAAGACAAACTTTCCTGGGCTACGAATTACCTCACAATATTTGAAAAACTCTTTCCATCATCACAGTAAGCGGAAGATGTTGCTTGTGTCGTGATGGAGGACTTAGTCAGCCGAGGAATTGAATTCACGACTCTTGGGTTCACTGATATGTATATATATAGTCTCTTGTGATATGACAGCCGAAATTAAATTATCATAATAATAATAAGAGTAAATTTCTATATCGCAGTTTTGTGAAGGTTCACCTCAAGTGCGCTAATATAGTATGAATATAATATTAGTAATAATAAATATTTTATTATCTTTTTTTTATAACAAAATAATAAGTACTGATATCCTCACTGGGATTTCCCGTGCTGAGGATTTCATTTACATATTGTAATATAAAAAAAAATTTGAATTTGATGAACTTCTTGAATGAATTGTATATAGTAGTGGTGTTTTAAGTGGAGTTGAGTGGTTTCTGGGTCAGTCTGTATTAGGTGTTAATATCTTTTCTATTTCAGATCTCCCTATGTAACGTATCCAGCATTTTATTTGCGTTAAGTATGTTGTGATTTTTGAAGGATAGTGCGCTCTTGTTGTAGAGTTTGGTACCATATGAGAAGCTTTTTTGACCAGTTGTATTTGTGGTTGTTTGTTGTATGTGTTTTTGACTAGTGATCTAGTGTTTCTAACATGTGTGTTTGTTGTTATTTCTTGTTTTTTGTATTTATGAATGAAAAGTAGTATTGTTTTAGAATATAATTGTTTTATTGACATGATGGAACAAGGACTTTAACACGTAATACCCGGAGGTTCAAAATAAAACACATTCGGCGATGGTGGGTCCAGATTGACCCGGCTGAAATGATGAAATTAAAAGGCTTTTTTATGCATTTTTCGTTCATATCCTTACTTTTATATAATATTATGTAAATTCCTCATAAACTCATAACATATCCCTTGTGTTTCTTGTATGAAGATGGAAGTTTTAGAAATTAGTATTCCGTAAATGTTGCGGTTCGTCGATATACAGTAGCGCGGGTATCCCACGCGACAGCAAAACGACGACTGACTCACTCAATTGCGTCTCGAGACGGCTGCTGATATGATGGTCAGGAGAATGAGGAGGGGGTAAGGACTCGTCCCAGGAAGTCAGTGGAAGCGAACATTTTTTATTATTTTTGATTGTATATTTATTAACATTTTCGGGAAATCGACGGTGTGCATTTACAAGTATATCATGTATTATTTAAAATACCAGAAATAAAATCACTTATTTAATTCTTCCTTGTTGCTGTACCTCTAATAGAAAGATGTGTAAAAATAAAATAAATTAAATTTATAGCCATATTACATGATGATTGCTTATGCAAATATTAGAAAATATTATATAATGGCGTTCTTATTTGAGTATTTAATTTACTGACACATTAATTTGTCACAATTAAAACCATTGAATGACATACATTTTAGTTAAAAATACTAAAACTTTTATTTTTCAACAAAACAAATTTAAATGAACAATTTTCATTAAAAAATTAAAGGAATCCGGAATTTGACAAGTCCATTTGCAACGGATTCACTCAGATTTCCTACACTAACTTCATTATCACTTCCATTTTCACTTTCAGATATTTCCTCTAGTAATATGTCTTCCGGATCACTTTCAAATTCTGGATTCAATGATACGAATTCCAAGTCGCCATCATCACTGATCTCACTGTTAAGTAGCTTTTCAATCTCATTATCAGCTAAATAATTTTGCCTTGCCATTGCGTTAGTACGGTACGAAAAAAAAAAAAATAAAACAAAGTTATAAAAATATAATCACAATACTAGAAATGCGCCCGAATGGTTCACAACATCTGCGTGTTAAGGACTGCGAGAGACAAAGACGGAAAGATAGAGCGAGAGATATACTGTTTCGTCAGCTGCTCAAATTCAACTGAGACGAGATGGAGATTTTGCGTGTTTTTATGGACAATTATTCTAATAACTTATTTAAAACGTGTCCGATTTTAATCATTTTTGAGTCGAGATGTGGGTAAATATTTGATAAAAGAATAGACAAGAGGAAATTAGCCTAAACGAAATACTTGCGGCAAAATCTTTTATTTAAAAAACACTGGGTCAAATCAGACCCATCACCGGAGTCGAGGTGTTAAGTATAATTTTCATGGTGGGTTTTTGTGTTCTAATGTTTAAATTAAGAATGGTTTCATAAAATTTATCGAAACAAATTATATATTTCAATACGGGATATTCTTGTATTCTAGAAAATCTGGAAAAATTTACAAATATTATAATATATGGTATAGTATTTCATATTCAGCCCAGGAGGAAATTGAACAGTCTGTGAAAAATCAAGTTATTGTTGTCTTGCGGCTTGGCATTGTCTCCGGGTCCGGGCTGGACTCCGGGCAGCTCGGGATCCTGCGACGGAGCCCCCAATACAACTACCATCACCAGCCATAACACCATCATCAACACCTTCACAAATAAATATTCTATTATGTTTGAAGGAGTTTTATTCTTTGACATTTTTTTAATAGAATTATTTTATAAGAATTGAGGCATTTAGATATTTGTTTGTATCTCAATACATACACATATGATAGATATATTTAATTGTTCTGAAACTGAGTACCAATTAACATGGTTGTATATTTAAAATAGTTATTATTATAAATGAAATGTATTTTTATGACTCCCAAAATTATCTTTCATGAATACCTTTTTCCAGATAATCCACACAACGAACGACACATATTCCCATCTAGTAAATAAATTATTAGCCATCAAAAAAGGGGGCAAAATAAAGCGTATGGAATTATTTGTGACTAAGTAACTAACTAACAAACTAACCATCACTCCGTTTCTCCACAGGCATAGGCAGAGAGGACGGACCGCCAAACAACTTGATCTTGGCATACACTTCTGGCTTCATTCACTTTCATACAGCGTCTCATACATTCTCTTCTGTTATTCCGACTTCTGACATGGCCCGACTCAAGTATTTGATTCACTTGATCGTGCCATTTCTTCCTCGGACGTCCCCGGCTTCTTCTTCCATTCACATTTGCATCATATATTCTCCTTACACTCCTCTCTTCGTTCATTCGCTCTACATGCCCAAACCATCTAAGTGTCCCTTTCTTGATCTTCCTCACTACACTTACATCAGCATTGCATTCTTACGAATCTCAACATTTTTCACACGATCATACATGGTTTTACCACACATTCGTCTCAGAGATCTCATTTCTACAGCATTCAGTCTACTTGCATCCTTCCTTTGCCAGTTTCATGCCTCACTGCCATACATCAGGGTTGGTATCAGCACTCCATTGTGGACTGCTAGCTTCGCTTCTTGGACAACGTTTTGTTAGCGCCAACCGCGTTCAGTCCTCCGTTAATGGAGTTTCCTGCATTCACCCCTTCTTTCTTCAATATCCCTTGGTATCAGTCTTTCTGTTCCTTTTTGTAACATACTTCCCAAATACACAAACTCATTGACCTGCTCCAAGTATTTATTCATCATTCACAACTATATTCCACACTGTTTTCGTACTCTCTCTTTCAAACACCATGACTTTGGACTTACTCATCATTAGCTCATTCTTCATACATACTTCGTTCATCCTAGATACGAGGGGCTGTAGATCTTCCATAGTGTTAGCAATCAGCACCGCATCATCAGCATACAACAGGCAACATACTTGCAGACTACTCATTTTCGCGCCCAAGCCCACCTCTTTCAATTCTTGCATACAATTTTCCATGTATAGATTAGATAACCACGGTGACATTACGCAGCCTTGCTTAACACCTTTTGTGATGTCAAACCACCCTGTAAAATCACCGTTTGCCCTAACACATGCAACGCTTCCCTCGCACAGAGATGCGATTGCCTATATAAGATTTGTATTCACGCCATACTTGGACAACACCTTCCATAACTTTTTTCTGTCAACTCGGTCGTATGCTTTTTGTAGATCTACAAAAGCACAGAAAAGTTTCCGGTTTTTTGCCAGAAACTTCTCTGTGAGCATACGCAATGAGAAAATCTGATTCACCCCCTTCCACTCATAAATGCACCTTGCACATCTCATATTTTATCCTTTGTTTTCATTTGTACCCTTTCAATCAATATCCTACCATACAGCTTTCCAACTGAACTTAGCAGGCTAATAGCCCTATGATTTCCACATTCCATGCGTGACCCTTTTCCTTCGTATAGAGGCGTGATCATAGCCCTTCTACAATCTAATGGAGTGTAACCCTCCTCTAAACACTGGTTAAAAAGTTTGCATAACCATGTGAGAATTATACGCCCATCTCCTTTAAAATATTCAGCAGCAATATTGTCGAAGCCAACAGCCTTACCATTTTTCATACATTTAATTGATCTTTTAATTTCATCCTTGCTGATTTTGGGAACATTCACCCCGTCTTCATTTATTCCTGACTCGGGTTGCTTTCGAAGACCTCTTCAAAATAATTCATCCATCTCTCTTTTATTTCTTTCTCATTCGTCAACATTTTTCCATCTTTCGATTTTATCACTTTGACACACTTTGACACTCCGCTTTCTGGACCATTCTGGGACCTTTTGACCTCCTTCCAAAACAGTTTAATGTTTTCTTGGAAGTGGTTTGTCATTTTGATCTCCTCTTCCCCTTCCAGGCGTTTCTTTCACTCCATCACATACTCTTTTCTTGCATCCCTTGTAAACTTCTTTTGCTCTATCCCTCTCTTCCCTAGAAGCACTGCCAGTCGCTATCATACATAACCGCGCTTTCTTCTTCTCTGAGACCAGTGCTTTAATCTCATCATCCCACCATGCATCACCTTTCTTCCTACCTTACGTACTTATTCCACATACCTCTCTAGCAGATTCACAGAGGCTCACTTTTATGTGGTCCCATGTTTCGTCTATACTTAGACCGTCCATTACCTTATCATTCAGTCTCATCTCTACACAATTTTCATACTTACTTCTTACATTATCGTTTTGTAGTTTTTCTATTTTGACTCTAGTTGAGGTCGACACCGTTTTCACTTCAGAGCGCCATCCGCGGAAGAGGTTTACCCTCGACACAACCAGGAAATGGTCGGTTTCTACCTCAGCCCCTCTGAAAACTCTCGTGTCTGCGGTGACGGCTCTCAACCTAGAGTCAATTACTACAAAAGCGATCATGGACTAAGTATATAATACGATAATATGTATGTACATTGCCACATTTCCATTAATGTTCAACGATTGCTTGATATTTGTTTTAACTTGTCTAGCGCATGCGTCACACGCCTCTTGGAGTCTGGATGAAGCTAATTACTTTTAACTTTTCTTCTCCTTTAATGTTTTAAAAATACATATTATTGTTTCTGCTGACAATTAACAGTTATTATTTTTATTTATTCAAAAAATATTCTTAGGCTAGCTTTACGCTCGTAACTTAAATTTACAGCTAACGTAAGTTTTTGAGAAGTTACTTCCAAGCAGTGGCGGTTTTGTCTAATGAGCGATAGTGATTATAATATTACTACAGTTTGAACAGCGCGCCATTACTCCATAGTATTTTCCGGTACAAATACCTAAACAGCATGCCACGACTTCATAGTAATTCCATTTTAATATCACTTTTTTAAATTAAAAACCTTCATAAAGATTTATAAAAAATGAATATTAGAAGTTTTTGCATTATAAGAAATGTATAATTTTTAAAATATTATCTGCCTTTTTAGATATTTTTGTGGCGAAAAAATCCTGTTATTATGATGTTCATTCAAAATTATATAAATTTTCTTCAAAAGATTGGTTTCATTTTCATTTTTTGTGCACTGGTTTCGGATAACGACTAACAAAATATGAACGTATGCTTTTTATCGTATGACCTAATACTTGTGCCTGTCTTCAAATAATATAATTTTATTTTTATGTCTAATAAGCAACTTATAATATATAAAACTCGATGCAGAAGAAAAGCTGCTTGAAGAAAGGCGAATGTTTTTCCCTTTCTAAATCGCTATGATTTAGAACACGAACCGCCACTGCTTACAAGTACGTTTATATATTTATTGAACTTATGGTAATAATTAATACTCGCGTAACTTGTTCAGAAGTTTTACTTATGTAAGTGCTTACAGGGAACAACAATACACTTGTAAGTTTATTCACGGTAAGATGGCTTCCTGTCAAC
Organism: Halesus radiatus; assembly: GCA_022606495.2. Classification (NCBI taxonomy): domain Eukaryota; kingdom Metazoa; phylum Arthropoda; class Insecta; order Trichoptera; family Limnephilidae; genus Halesus; species Halesus radiatus. Next base: position 27,356 of record JAHDVE020011433.1, on the reverse strand, counting down.
GTTGCTACTGTCATAGTTTACACAATTTTGTCAAAAAGACGAAAGGGTCCAAACAAAGTGGTCGATGGTTGGAATGAGAGAAAAAAATCTTCAGGTTTTCGTTAAGGCGGTGCAATGGGAAGTAATGCAAAATCATGTGTTTTTGGTTTGAAAATTTGATGGCCTAGAAACACCATCGATGATTTAATTAAATACTGTAAGTAGAACACACCTTGGTGACTCTTTTTATAAGCCTAGAAAAAAAAAGTTTTGGACCTTAAAAAAAAGGTTTAAAGTGCAAAATCTCCTACTTATGAACCATTTTCCCGATGTTGTCGCATTGTTCATTGTGGCAAAATAAGTTTTTTAGAATATGACCGAAAAAAATTTTAATAATCACGCCTGAGCCTTACAAAATAAAAAAACACGCTTTTTGGTGATGTTTTTTTTGCAGATATCGAAACATGCGGCTGGTGTTAAGCAGGAATTTCAACCTTATCGCCACTTGCATAAGGATCGCGTGATTTCGTTCGAATTTCAGGAAGTGGATCCCCTTAATGGCAGAATTAAGAATGGAGGATCAATAGCAGTTCTTTAATTTTATCCGAATGACAACTAGATGACGAGATGACATTGCGCAATCGAATTCGAATGTTTCGAATACATCTTGTTAGAAAATATTGAACCATTAATCGAAAAGAAGGATTCTCATTGCCGGATTTTTTACCACCCGAAAAAAAAATTATATTTCTTCGATTTTTAGCGTTAGATAACTTTTTTTTCCGTTTTCGTGTTATTTTTTATATTGTTTTCAGGAAATAATTACATGTCCTTTCTAATCGGTGAACATTTAAGTAAATTATTTTATTCGATCACAGATAAATGTTAGTCCAAACAATACAACTAACGGTTTTTAAAGGAAATAAAAATATATATCCATGTCCCAATTTTTAGCATCGGGACGTTTAGGTGCCATTGGGAACTGACTAACGCTAAGCGTTTCCACTTATAAAACTGATTTCATAAGCTGTGAGAAGACTGTAAGTTCGCGCTGACACGTTTGGACCTGTCAAAAACTCACGCCACTTATTATTTCTGTAAGTTGCTATAAATTACAGTAAGTAACTTACAATGTTGTTTACATTGGTAATTTTGCAATAAGTCACTTACCAGAAAAACTTACGAGTGTAGTAATATAAAAATGTTTAACTATATTGTCCTTAAATATAGTAATAATAAAAATATTTATTTACTTGAAACACACATTATTTATTATGAGTGCATATACTCACAGAGAAGTTTATGGCAAAAAAACAGAAACTTTTCTGTGCTTTTGTAAAAGTGTACGACAGAGTTGACAGAAAAAAAGTTATGGAAAGTGTTGTCTAAGTATGGTGTGAATACAAATCTTATATAGGCAATCGCATCTCTGTACGAGGGAAGCATTGCATGTGTTAGGGCAAACGGTGATTTTACCGGGTGGTTTGACATCACAAAAGGTGTTAAGCAAGGCTGAGTAATGTCACCGTGGTTATTCAATCTATGCATGTATAATTGCATGCAAGAATTGAAAGAGGTGGGCTTGGGCACGAAAATGAGTAGTCTGCAAGTATGTTGCCTCTTGCATGCTGATGATGCGGTGCTGATTGCTAACAGTATGGAAGATTACATTCCCCCGTATCTAGGATGAACGAAGTATGTATGAAGAATGAGCTAATGATGAATGTAAATAAGTCCAAAGTCATGGTTATTTCTAATTTTGAAACTGTCAATTCAGAGGGTAATAAACCGTCTTCCAGAGGGTAATAAACCATAGCGAAAGTAGTTTTTAAAAACAAAATAAACAGTACCGTCAGCAATAAAATAAATTTCAAATAATAAAAACAATATTAAGCAAATAGAAAGCAGGGAACTCACTCCCGACATCCATGCTGTATATACCATAGATTTAGTATTCATTGTACCAGTCTAAGGATGCCCGTGATAGGGTGAAACCGGTCTGGTCGAAAATAAATAAGTGGAAAAAAATTACAAAGGTTTTGTAATAAAAAAAAATTCATTTCAAAGTCATGGTGTTTGAAAGAGAGAGTACGAAAGCAGTGTGCAATATAGTTGTGAATGATGAATACTTGGAGCAGGTCGATGAGTTTGTGTATTCGGGAAGTATGTTTACGAGAGATGGAAAGACTGATAGGGATATTGAAAGAAGGGTGAATGCAGGGAACTCCATTAACGGAGGACTAAACGCGGTTGGCGCAAACAAAAAGTTGTCCAAAGAAGCGAAGCTAGTAGTCCACAATGGAGTGCTGATACCAACCCTGATGTATGGCAGTGAGGCATGGAACTGGCAGAGGAAGGATGAAAGTAGACTGAATGCTGTAGAAATGAGATATCTGAGACGAATGTGTGGTAAAACCATGTATGATCGTGTGAAAAATGCTGAGATTCGTAAAGAATGCAAGGCTGATGTAAGCGTAGTGAGCAAGATTAAGAAAGGGAAGCTTAGATGGTTTGGGCATGTAGAGCGAATGAACGAAGAGAGGAGTGTAAGGAGAATATACGACGCAAATGTGAATGGAAGAAGAACCCGGGGACGCCCGAGGAAGACATGTGAATCAAATACTCGAGTCGGGCCATGTCAGAAGTCGGAATAACAGAAGAGAATGTACGAGGCGTTGTATGAATGTGAATGAAGTAAGTAGTGTATTCCAAGATCGAGTTGTTTGGCGGTCCGTCCTCTCTGCCTACCCCTGCAGAGAAACGGCGTGATGGTTAGTTAGTTAATTAGTCACATTATTTAACAACAAAATTTAAGAAAGCGTTGACTGCCCAACTAGAAACAAATCCCATTTTAGGACATCCAAATTGACAAGTTTAGTTAATACTAAGTGCTATTATACAAAAATAGAAGGGAAAAAAGCTAGTATTAACATAGTATGGTAATATAATATATCTAGAAAAAGTATAATAATTAAGTGTAAAGAGATGTGAAGAATAGTACAGAAAAACACAATTGTATATACCAGATAATTTGAGTATAGTATAATAATTAATATAAAATAAAAGTTAAGTTCAAAGAGATAAGAAAACAAGTATAGAGTAATCGATTACGTATACCTGATAATTTAGGAATAGTATAATAGTTAAGTACTTATGAAGAAATGAGAAAAACAAATATTATAGAGCAAACAATTATGTATATGTGTTTGATAGGCTGGTTGGTGCTATAAGGAAAAAAATGCGTTTAAAATCGAGTACTAAAAAATGATAATAATATTGATGAAATTGAGTTACGTATCACTCAGCTTTATGAGCCGACGACGAAAGTCAGTAATGCATGTATGTATGTGTGTACATATCTCACAAATTTTAAATTATTACCGAGTCTTCTACAACATGTATCAACTTATGATGTACATGCGTTAAGAAAAATAATTTAAATGGTTTATTTTATATTTAAAGCAGTCACTAAAAGTACCAAATCATTATGTGGATTTTACGTAATGATTTTTACTAAACAAAAATATTTTTAAATAATTCACCACTTCAAATTTCATTTTGAAGAATGTGTTAATTGTTATAAGATTGGTAACTTTAGTTTCAATTGTTCTATGGGAGTTGTTCCATCTTATATAGGTTCCTAAGTAAGTTTTTGTTTGTCTTGAATTAGTTAGGTATGGGTCAAAGCATTGAGGGGAGTGTTTTGTTAATATTTGGACTGCTCATATTTACCTCTCATGCAAATTCTCACAACTATTATTAGTAGAGGCACACATTAGAAAACTGAAAACTAGTTTAAGGAAAAGTGTCAAGTATTTATTTTAATTTTTTATTTCATTTTACACAGGAGAGAGAAAAAACAACCTTGCAGTATTGTCCTTAGAAATCACATACGGGGTGTTACATAAAATTTACATTTTAACAAATATTTGGCATTTGAGGAAGGAACGGAAAACCTGCATCAATTTGAATTAGGCCTATGTTCAAAGCTCGATGCCGGAGGGCTTTCGAAGCAGAAGAAGTGTGGTAAAATCATATCAGGTTTTTCAAAATGATAGACTCAATTTCGTACCGCTATATTTCCCGAATTATACGTTATATCTGAATGACCTATATAGCGATGGAGAGAGGAGGTCCAAAAGTTTCGTATTCTACCACTAGATCGCTCATAGTTGCGCGAACGACCGTTATGCATTCATTTCGCGTCAGTTTTGACTAAAATGGCTACTATGCTGCATAAGGTTTTCCTGTAAAACTGAGTCGGCAACTGCAGTGCATCGTACCTTTCGTTTTCATTTTAACTGTCCCCTCACGGTGCCAGACACTCGGTTACCTGAGACAACATTTTTGCTCCTAACATATTAATATTGAATATTTTTTTATAACCCTAAGATGTATTTTGCAGTATAATCAACCATAATTAATAACTGTTGATAGATTGTATTATTATTTTTGGCTTAAAAAGCAATATTGTTATGAATTTGTATGGGGAAACTCGGAGTCCTGCACAGGGCAATACGTTATAATTTGGCACCGTGAAGGAAGTGTTAACATTGAACCTCCAACTAGAAAGAGCATTTGTCGTTGGTATCACTATTTGAGCAACTGAATGTCCTCTGTAAATGAAATAAGTAATAAATGTAAACTATTCATTTTTATCCCACTTAAAAATTAGAATATTCTAAATGTGTACCCTGTACACTGAGTGTACAGCACCGGAGGTCGAGGAATTTTCTAGCACCGTAAGGGAAGGGTTAAATAAACAAAATCTTTTAAAAGTGTTATTTTCAAACTTACAATATTATTTTTAATATTGTCTCATAGAGTGGAATGAAAAATAAAACATATCGTACCTACTAAACTTAGAGGTAACATTGATTAACGCAGGTATATATAAATATTGAAACAGTATTTAAACAACAGTATTGACAATGAGCGCTCACCTTGCAGCAAATAAACTGCCGGCTTATACCATTAAATAATATAATATGCAGTTACATAAGAATAGGCACAGAATAATACAATCCGATTTTTTATAGCAGACAAAAAATGAGTGCGCTACGATCGTTTAAAAGGTTTTAAATTTAAACACCAAGATGGCTCACAATTGTTTTTTTCTGTACTATTCTTCACATCTCTTTATACTTAATTATTATACTTTTTTCTAGATATATTATATTACCATACTATGACAATACTAGCTTTTTTGCTTTCTATTTTTGTATAATGGCACTTAAGAGGAAGGGCTGCGCTGCCTGTTTCATACATAACTTAATTTTGGATTTGAGGTCAAAATACCCATCGAAACTGATTGACATATTTTTTTTTATTAATGGTTTAATAAATATCTAGTACGCATGAGAAGTATTTTATTTATTTTTGTTTTACCTTATGAAATTTCGCCATTAAAGTCTAGAAAAAAAAACAGATTTTTTTCTGATTATGTTAAAATAAAATGAATCACACTATCCCAAAAACATATTTTCAATCATTTCAATTAATAATATGTTTGCTTTATTTGAATAGAAACATTTTGGATAGTTTAAATAACATAGTTTCCATGTTCAGCCCAGGAACAACTTGAAGAATTTGAGAATAGCCAAGTTGTTGTTGTCTTGCGGCTTGGCGTTGTCTCCGGGCCCGGGCTGGGCTCCCGGCAGCTCGGCATCCTGCGACGGGGCCCCCAATACTACCACCATCACCAGCCACAACACCATAATCACCACCTGCACAAATAAATTGATATTCTATTATGCTTGAAGGAGGTTCATTCCTGGACATTTTTTAAATTGCAAGAATACCTATAAGAATCGAGGCATTTAGATATTCGTTCGTACCACGATACATACACATATGTCTCAGTAGTTAATCCCTAGCCATAAGTCTAAGTTGTAAGTTAATAGTTATAAGTCTGACTTATAAGCCATCAGTAATAAATTTTAGCTGTGAGGTATTGGTTGTCCGTCAAGTAGTATGTTATTTAATTAATTGTGAAGCACCCTTGGGGTGATTTTACCACGAAAACGGCGCTATAGAAGTAATCCATCTATTATGGTCATACACATATGATAGATATATTTAATTGTTTTGAAACTGAGTACCAATTACTATGGTTGTATATTTGAAATATTTATCTAAATTAAATGTGTTTTTATGACTTCCAAAATTTTTCCATAGACATTCCAGACAGTCCACACAACGAATAACACATATTCCCATCTAGTAAATAAATCACTAGCGATCAAAAAAAGGGCAAAGTAAAGTGTACGAAATTATTTCTGGCCACATATATATAAATATGTATATTCAAAAATTTTCATCAATGATCTACTATTGTTAGACATTTGTTCAAACTTGTCTAGCGCATCCGTCGCACGCCTCTTGGAGTCTGGACGAAGCGAATTGCTCTTACAATTTTTTTTTATAACTTATTGAAGCTTATAAATATCATTGTAATTTTTTTTAATTATAGAAGACAATATTAACAAATCCGGGACACTAACTAGATTGCAAATAAATTGGGGTAGAAGAAAGATAGATGGATAGATATGTGGAAATTAATTGAAGATATTAACAGTTCTTAAATTAAAGTATGATTTCGAAAAAAATGACGGAGAGCAATGAGGTGACATTAGCTCAATTGGCTAGAGCGCAGGTCCCGGAGAGATCGAGAGGTTCTGGGTTCGACTCTCGAAGTATTATTGTTTCTGCTGACAATTAATTAACCACACAACATCCTCAAAGATAACAAAGGCCTTGAGGGAAATTATTTCTCTCAGGGCCTCCTGTGTTACTGTAAAATAAATGTACAAAATCCTCAAACTGTTAATCTTAAATTCTATGAAAAACGTCCCGGAATCTGTAAAAAAAATTCAGTTAGAAAACCATTGAAAGCAATTTTGATCAATTACCTAAAATTCTAGAACGTATTTGATATAGAATTTAAAACATAATTTTTTTTAAAAATATTTTAAAGACTTCCAACAATGTTGCATTCCTATGAGATATAAATTAAACTCATTTTGGGACTGTTCATTTTTGATACATAATATTAAGTTTAACAAAATTTTCAAAGCAAATATGCAAATGTAAATATAAAAAAAATATATATAAACAATCGGAAAACAACATAGATAAATGTACAAGGTTTTCAAGGCAAATATGTAAATGTAAATATAAAAACAAAAAATATATATAATTAATCAATAGGAAAATAACATAAATAAATGTACAGGTCGAAACATACACATACAATAGAAATACATAACAATTTTTACAAGAGAGAAATATACCTACATCAGATATCTGCAAAGCTTAGGGACAGCTCTCAAAACAGAGTTGGTATCTATGATAAATCGTTTTCCAAATAGCATTTTAATAAATAAGATCTCAGAACATCATTTCGAGATTTGTTCGGAAAGCACACATGTCTCAATTCCTCAGGCAACTAGCTCTAGTATTTAATGATATTAAAGGATTATTGTTTTTTGAAACCTTATACTCCTAATGACTCGTATAGATTTAACAGATAAATCAATCCGGTTGGGGATCTGCCTTGGGCACTCACACAGAATGGCTCAAGATAGCCCAAAAAGGAATAATAAAGACAATTCTAAAAGTCCCGGTTAAAACTCCGTCGGACGAAATATTTAAAAACTTTACTCCAAAAATGTCTTATTTAAACATTTAAAAATATATATCTGAATACTCCACTGCCGAACATATATACACAACCAGGGCAATAAAGCAAAATATACTGGTTATATCCAAATTTAATACATCTTTTGTACAGAGGAATATTAAATTTCATGCTGCAAAACTTTATAATGCCTTACTAAATCGATAAAAAAAAAATTGCAGAAATTTATATCTTTAAAAATAAAGTCAAAACATGGCTGACATATCCGAGTGATTATGATCTTGCAAACTATATAAAATCAAATTAAATGGATAATTAGTAAAAATAAATGCAGGCCGCCTCAGAACAGTTCTCCCTAGTGAGGAGGACTGTGAATACTGTGACTTTTACTTTTATTATAATAATATGCTTTACTTACATACTGTTCGTATAATTATGCTTTGTAATTGGAAATTATTACTAAAGTCACATGTAAAATCTTTAAATAAAAACTAATAAAAATAAATTCGTAGTATTTCTTGAGTTAGCAACCTGCAAAGTGCGTATTTTCGGGTACTGACCGTTAACGGCAGAGTTATGAAGAAAGGACCAAGAGCAGTTCTTTAATTTTATACGAATGACAAAACCGTCTTCGAATACTTATCTAAATTAAATGTCGTGTTAGTAAATACCACATGAAAAATATATTAAATCTCTTCGGTTTTTGACATCAGGTAATTTATTTTCTTTCCGTTTTCGTAGTAGTTACTTGTGATTTATCTAGTGTTTTTTTTTTTAATATTGTTTTCAGGAAATAATTATGTATCCTTTCTAGTCGGTGAACAACTTTTAGCATCGGGGCGTTTAGGTGCCATTGGGAACTTACGGCGAGCGTCTCAATTTATCAAACGGAGTCTCAGTATCTTTTTCTTTTCTGTGCCTTTTCGGTTTAATATTATCTTCAATGATTAACACATATTACAGTGAGGTTTATAAGCTACAAAAAGTTATTCCAAAATTGAAATATCCTTATTGTTACCAACACTCTCAATTAAAAAAAAATACATTTGTAAACTAACCTGTCTCAACACATATATTTAAATTTATAATATTAATAGCAATTATGTATATTTTATGAAATGATTTTTACCAGACAAAAATAAATTTATAACTTACCACTTGAAATTTCATTTTGAAGTATGTATTTATTGTTATAAGACTGGTAACTTTAGTATGAACTGTTCTAGGAGAGGTGCTCTTCCATCTTATATAGGTTTCTGGGTATGTTTCTGTTTGTCTTGAATTAGTTAGGTATGTGTCAAAGCATTGGGAGGGGGGGGGGTGTTAATATTTGGACTGCTCATATTTACCTCTCATGCAAATTCTCAAAACTATTATTAGTAGAGGCACACATTAGAAAACTGAAAACTAGTTTAAGGAAAAGCGCCAAGTATTTTTTTTCATATGATTTTACACAGGAGAAAGAAAAAAATAACCTTGCTGTATTGTCCTTAGAAATCACATACAGGGTGTTACATAAAAATTAGCATTTAAACAAATATTTGGTATTTGATGAAGGAGCGGAAAACCTGCATCAATTTGAATTATGCCTATATTCAAAGCTGAATTCCAGAGGGTCTCGAAGCAGAAGAAGTGTGGAAAAATCATATCAGGTTATTCAAAATGATGGACTCTTCGTACCGCTATATTTCCCGAGTTATACTTTATATCATAATGATCTACATAGCAATGAAAAGAGGAGGTCCAAAAGTTTCGAATTCCACCGCTAGATCGATCATAGTTGCGCAAACGGCGGCTAGAGTACTTGCGCCGCCAAGCAGCCATTTCGCGTCAGTTGTGAGTAAAATGTCTACTATGCTGCATAAGGTTTTCCTGTAAAACTGAGTCAGCAACTGCAGTGCAGCGTACCTTTCGCCTTCATTTTAATATTGAGTCTCCAACTAGAAAGAGCATTTGTCGTAGGTATCACCAATTTGAGCAAACTGAATGTCCTCTGTAAAGGAAAAAGTCCGGACCGATAAGTAATAAATGTAAACTATTCATTTTTATCCAACTTAAAAATTAGAATATTCTAAATGTGTACCCTGTACACTGAGTGTACAGGACCAGAGGTCGAGGGATTTTCTAGCACCGTAAGGGAAGGGTTAAATAAACAAAATCTTTTGAAAGTGTTATTTTTAAACTTACAATTTTTATTTTTAATATTGTCTCATAGAGTGGAATGAAAAATAAAACATACCGTACCTACTAAACTTAGAGGTAACATTGATTATCGCAGGTATATATAAATATTGAAACAGTATTTAAACAACAGTATTGACAATGAGCGCTCACCTTGCAGCAAATAAACTGCCGGCTTATACCATTATATAATATAATATGCAGTTACATAAGAATAGGCACAGAATAATACAATCCGATTTTTTATAGCAACTATTCTTCACATCTCTTTATACTTAATTATTATACTTTTTTTCTAGATACATTATATTACCATACTATGTCAATACTAGCTTTTTTCCTTTCTATTTTTGTATAATGTCACTTAATATGAACTAAACTTGTCAATTTGACTGTCCTAAAAGGGGATTTGTTCCTAGTTGTGCAGTCAAAGCTTTTTTTACTTTTTATTGTTAAATAATGCGCGTTTCAAATAAATTAAAAGTACAATTCCCAATTGCATATTTTTTACTTTGACCAAACGATGCTCAGAAATTAGTGGTACTTTCCTAAAGGAGATGATTTTACATCATATTTTAAGACAACTGTATGGTTATTTTTTTTTTTTATTTAATGCTTTGCAAGGAAGAATCCCACGGAGAGGAGATTTTGTCATATCTCTGAAATTTATCTATCGAAATAATTATGTATTACATTGTGTGTATCGTGGCATAAAACGTTTAGTGGGAAATTTGACGTTAACTCCTTCAGTCTTTTTAGAATAAATGATAATTTACCTGAAATATGCACGGTAATTTTATTAAGCATTTCGACGTTCTGAGTACACAAAAAATCTTTGCCAAAAATATTCCAGTTAATCATCTCAAAAATGACAAAATGACTATCACTCCTCATAATCGTAATACCACAACAAAGCAACTAGACAAGCTAAATGTACCTAATTGTAATACTACTTTTGGACAAATAAGATCTGAATTTTTAGCTGTAAAATTATACAACATACTCCCACTTAGTATCAAGCATAGTAATTCAATCAATAATGGAATGTCCAGCAAAACTTTGCTTAAGGAATTAACAGAAGAATAATTGACTAGCATTCTTAAATCAACATCATAGATATGACTGAAAATACCCTACCCAAACCTTGAAGTTGAAATATAGAAGTTGCTGAAACCCCCTTATTCAAAACCTAGTTCGCCTCAGCATAGGATCTCCTAGTGAGGAGGACTATGGAAAAAAAATTCTATAATATATATGTATTTTTCATATTTCCCCTTACTTTAACATGGCAAAATTACATAGAAATTAATAAAAAAAAACTTAAAAAAAAAAACAATAAAAAGGTTTTTTAATTTTATTTCTAACAGGGTTTAAATCATACACCTCACTATAGTACAAAATGAGATAACATGACTTTTATGAGTCCGTGTCGGGCTGGGAGAAATAACTCCCAAAAAGACTCTACGGAATTTGTTTTCTTGGAGAAATTTCTCCCAAAAAGACTGGACGGGCTAATGCAATATTATGAAGCTCTTTGCGCTTTATTAACTGGCAGAACACATGAAGTTGTGGAAAATTAAAAAAAACGCTGGTAAAATATAAATTAACCGTTAAATCAGTTAACAGGTGTTTTAATCGGTCAAAAAGCTAAAAATCACTGTTTTTGTATCCCCCGTCAGTTGATTCCCCGATAGTTGTGCCCCCCCCCCCCGACAGTTGACCCCTCTGACAGTTGATCCCCTAAAGGATTATTTCTACTGTACGTCCTCATTTGTAAAGTAAGTATGCAAAGAGGATATACGGTCGTATAACAAAAGTTGATATATTTATATTTGCAGGCGTCTTGAGAGGAAATCAGCTACATAAAATGTTTTTCATTAACAATAATGTAACAAGTCCCCGAAGGAGTACGATATACGTCCGAATAATAAAATACGACATACTTATATATGCAGTCGGCTTAGGTAAAATACGCTAAAAAACCAACGACATGATAAATAAACAAATTTAAAAAAAAAAAAAATCAAATTTTCAGATTAAAATAATAAATAAACTTAAAAAAAAATTATTAACGATTTTCTTTGGAAGGTTACTGTTTGTTTACAAATAAACAGCCAAACTCGAATGTGAAGGACAACTTCAAATCTGAATGTTCATTGTTATAATTGTTTGAAAACCACCATAAATCTAGGATTTTTTTTGGTTAAATAGGTACGATCAGTAAATACCAGTTATTTCAATAGTTCGCTTTTAATCAAATTCTATATTCAACACTAGCTTCCTCGTTCGAATTTCTGCGAAACAATGCTGAAATACGCAGTGAGTCGCTTCCCGCGTTCCGCTATGTATTGGCTTATTCATCTCTTCTCTATTAAATGTAAAAATGAAAGTTTGTTTGGCTGTCCTAATTTTTTGAAAATTACTAGACCGGTATCTCCGAAAATAGCACAGTTTGTTCTTATTAGTGCCGGGAAGGTTTAGAGAGTAGTGTGAATGAAATCCAATATGAAAAACTGTCGATAAAACGTTTTAAAATTAGTATGAAAAACATTGAACCCGCTATGTTGTATTGAGGTTAGCCCATGGATATACCACTCTGGTTAGCCACAGATTACATATACAAAAGAAGGTTTGTTTGGGTTGAATATTTTCAAAATGGAAAAAACAAGTATGTATATATATTTGGAAAAAAATAAATGTTTGGAATGAAATAAAATTTTCAAATTAATGTCTCTTTGTTTAGAGATAGTAATAGTCATCATAAGGAATTACTTTCGCTGTCAAATCAATTATGGCACCCTCATGACAAGCAAGAATTCACAACTTCATAACTTTATAAAAAAAAAATCCCGAGCAAGGCTGGGTACGCATCAACTAGTTTTAAATAAATTGAAACAATAAATAAATATATTAAAAAATGTGTGATCGGAAAAGCACTTCTGAACGGATTTCTAACAAAAATAACAAACGCTAAAGATTTTGGTGTTGCCATAGTAATGAACATTTTTACTTCCAATTGATTCAATGTATAGAATATTTAGCCAAGCTGTAAATAGAATAGGTATAACAAGTATATATCGGTTGAAATGTCGGAAAATGAACCTATTTTACATTTCCATCTGAAAAGAAGCGTTTAGATAATAACTAACTAACACGCCGTTTCTTCGTAGGAGTAGGCAGAAAGGATGGGATAGTCTGCCACACAAGTCTGTCTCAACCTTAGATCATAGGGTCTCAGCACACTCCTTGCTTCATTCGCATTCATACATCGTCTCATTCATACTTTTCTGTTGTTCTGATTCGTGACATGACCCGACTCGAGCATTAGATTCACTTGATTATGCCATGTATTCCTCGGGCGTCGCCGATTTTTTTCTTTTTTATAGTAACTCCACACAGGAGGCCTTGGGGGAAATAATTTCCTTCGAGGTCTATATCTTCTTTGGGGATGCTGTGTAGAGGGCCTTTCAGAGTCGTCGAAGTGACTTGTTCTCATGTGACAAATGTCAACCATGTGCAAATGTAGGGCGCGCGTTTGGCGTGTTTCCTGACTATGCACCGGTGGCAATGGGATCAATGACGCTAGTTCCTCAGAGCATCTTCCATTAAAATACCGGTAGAACAAGGGCAGAATTCCCACCCGACGTCTGTGCTCCAAAGATAAGCGAATCTACCATTTTAATTTAAGATTTTGATAATACATTTAAATAGAATTTATGTTGGTTCTTCCCACTCTTTAGTGCATATGTGTATTCTAAGAATACCACAGTAGCAGTGGCGTGCATTGCTCCATGACCAAAGGTAGGCTTTGTGTAGCTTTTAACTGCCAACTGAATAAATTAGAACAAAAAAACCGCTTTGATTAGAAATTTGTCTTCTTTTAAAAAAATTGTTCCTGCTTTGACACGGTCTGTAGGGAGCGCGTAGTGGGGGCGCTGTGTTTCATAGCTGGAACTTCGAGCGTAGTTTTGAAAGTATAGATTGATTCTTTGCAATCATTTCATAAATTTTAATATTACTTTTTTGTAGGTGACTAAAGTAGGGTAGGCAGTGCGTATGTGCCTATATGGAATGCACGCCTCTGCCTGCTAAATATCACTATCCTGTACGCGAAGGCAAAACAAAAGCGGTCATAAAATCTACTTAGTCGCCTCTAAAAAATCCTTGTTTATGTTCAACCGTTTTAGTGCTGTACTGATTTTGCAAGTAGTGTAAACAGCTATTGATATTTGTGTTATTAGTAAATAAAAATATCAACCAAACTTAATGATTCATTTGATATTCAATGTAAAAAGAATTGTATCCCATGCATTTAATAAATAACTAAAACTGCTAAATATATAGAAAACAAAAAAAAAAGAAAATTATGTCGTTTTACAATTGTGTTTTCCCGTGCAAAGGTCATGTAGTCCCGTCTTACAGCGGACGCATGTGAGGAAAATTCACTTTCTATTCGCATTCTATTATTGCAATGACCAATAATCGCACTTCCGTCATCACTGTTTCCATTTATCAGATCGAAGAGCTCATCATCCGTAATGTCGCCGTCCTTTGATACATCGTCCGCGATAAAACTAAGATCTGACATGGTGAAATGTATCGTTTCAATTTATTATAACAAGACAAACAATATATATAGTGTAGAAGATATACGCCAACTGCAATACACCGCTTTCAAATGGAGCACGTGCTCTTGTAAGGATCAACAAATGCTTACTGAAGAACGCAGCGCCAAAGCGCTTCGTCGCAATTTTCGTCGCTAAAGCTTGCAGCTCCATCGTGCTGTAGGCACTCAAACGGTTAATAAAGATTCTTCACGCGTTTTTACCTATTTTTGTTGCACGACCTACTAGTCATTTTGTAGTGAAATTTCATAATTTATTTAAATGTTGTTTATTGGTTTTTTGGTGCACGTTTATTTTTTTTCATTCGTATTATTTTGTATCTTCGGACTTGTTTTTAGAGTAATATTGGAAACTTTTGGAGTAGAATCTTTAAATACGATGTATGTATTTGACAATTATTTTTCTCTGTTGTAGATAAGTGTATTTTGGTTTTAGTTAAATTTCTAAAAAACATTTTCTATTTTCTGTTTTCGTTTTAGAATTTGGTTGGATAAGTAACTTTATATAAGGCAGAAAAAACACCAACATATTTGGCTAACAGAGAGGGTTTTGCTATTGCTAATGTATCAGATTAAACATTGATTTGATTCTCAACGTGTGGTCGGTGTCGGATTGTTACCAAATTTAATTATTAATTTGTTGAAATCTGGCAGATTATCTTATATTTCGTGTATTAATGCATGTATTAAAATGTATACTATTTTTTTAATTTCTCTTTTTTTTTTATATATATATTTTACTATATCTGTAAAACACTAATTATTTACATACTTATGTAAGGTTTTGAAATAATTATTATTTTCATGTTTCTATATACTTAACGTTCCTTATTTGAAACATTTAATTTTATTCTTTTGTATAGGTATTTATTTGTCTACATTCCATAGTATTTTTTTACATTGTCGAGAACTCCTTACAAGTACAAGCATCAGATTACATTAGGAAATTATATATATTACACAAAATTGTATATTGCACAAATCTGTAAAATGTGTAACAAACTAAAACAGGGTGGCGTAAAACTGCCGTTATGGTTTGAATGTTTAATAACTTTTAAAATTTATTTATATTTTTTATTTTTATTTCAGAATTTTGTGAAGAAAACTTGGGGAATTTGAAATGGAACACTACACAACAGAACAGCGATCAACAATTGTTGAATTTTATTTTGAAAATCAACGGTCAATTGTTTTGACGCAGCGTGCTTATCGTCGTTTTTTTAATGTGCGTACTGGACCTTCAGCACCAACAATAAACCGCCTGGTTGAAAATTTTCCACAACATGGTACAGTAAGACACCTTCCATGTACCGGAAGACCTCGTACGATCTACACGGAAGAAAATATCCATCGTGTTGTGGATAGTGTGCAGGACAGTCCAGAAACATCAACAAGAAGACGTTCGGCACAACTGGGGCTATCGCGGAGGTCCGTTCAGAGGATTTTGGCCAGATTGCACATGTTCCCGTATAAGGTTCAGCTTGTGCAAGAATTGAAGCCGATAGACTACCAACAACGGCTTGATTATGCCATTTCATTCCAAACCATAATGGTAGTTTTTCGCCACCCTGCACTATCTAATAAAAAAAGTCTAAAAAAAAGAATGGTTGCATAAAATTAATTAAAACATATTACGTATTTCAATACATTATTTGTAATCGGTAAAATAAATGTATAAAAATTTACAAATAGTTTTTTTTCTGATTATGTTAAAATAAAACAAATCACATTAGCACAAAAACATATTTACAATCATTTCAATATGTTTTTTTTATTTGAATAGAAACATTTTGGATGTATTAAATAATACAGTTTTCTATGTTCAGCCCAGGAACAACTTGAACAGTCTGAGAAAAGCAAAGTTATTGTTGTCTTGCGGCTTGGCGTCGTCTCCGGGCCCGGGCTGGGCTCCCGGCAGCTCGGAATCCTGCCACGGGGCCCCCGATACTACCACCATCACCAGCCACAACACCATTACCACCACCTGTACAAATAAATATTCCATTATGTTTGAAGGAGGTTCATTCCTGAACATTTTTTTAATTCCAAGAATACCCATAACCTCAATACATACACATATGATAGATATGTTTAATTGTTTTGAAACTGAGTACCAATTACCAAGGTTGTATATTTTAAATAGTTATCTAAATTAAATGTATTTTTATGACTGCCAAAAATATTCCTTCACAAATAGATTTTTCCAGACAGTCCACACAACAAATAACGCATTTAGTAAATAATTCATTAGCCATCAAAAAAGGGCAAAGAAAGTATATGAAATTACTTCTAACTGCATACATAATAATATGTATATTCAGACTTTTCCATTATGATCTGATATTGCTTGATATTTATTCAAACTTGTCTTGGATGAAGCGAATTACTGTTACAATTTTTTTTTGGAATGAATTTTTGAAGCTTATAATGCTCATTGCAATAGTTTTTTTTTTTTAATTATTGAAGATAATATTAACAAATCCGAAATTGCAAATAAATTTGCGTACAATCTTGCAGTTAATATAGAAAGATAGCAGCAAAAAAACATGTGGTAAGTAATTGAAGATGATATTAGCAGTTCTTAAATTAAAGTATGATATCGAAAAAAATGGAGAGTAATGAGGTGGCATTAACTCTTCTTCAAAAAAAAACTTACAGACGTAAATATTTCATTCAAAACATTTTACAAACAGAAACAAATTAAATACTATCTAACTACCAAATTTAGAAGCGTGGCTCCCTTATCAGACAAAAGAACTGTTCTTTTCTGATAAGGTATATACATGACCAAGAATACCCTTTAATATTGTTATCAGGAAATAATTACGTATTCTTTCTAATCGGTGAACATTTACGTAAACTCTTTTATTTGATGTAAAGTAAAAATATAGTAGGTAGGGAAAAAAATCCTGTGAAAACCCGCCCTTCAAATTATAGCATCGGGGCGTTTAGATGCCATTGGGAACTTACGGTGAGCGTCTCAATTTATCAAACTGAGTCTCAGTTGCTACCCTTATCTTATTATTTTCTGTGCCTTCGTCCCTGCACACAAACGGGGGTGATCGTAACGAAGTTAAGTAATTTTCTTTGTTTGAATATTACGTTTTGTTATGATGATTTGGGAAATATATATTTTTTTTTTGCAGTTTATTTGTATTATACTTGTATGTACTATTTTTGGATTTTGTCCACCACCACAGTTCACCCACTAACCCATCTACCATCATTTTACTAATTACTGCTGTGCAGGGACATTTGAGGTCTAGAGTCGTTTTAATAAGAATAGAATCGTTCACACAAAAGTGTATTAGAAGCATGCGAGCGTCCTGAAGGAGTGACACTTTGTCACTTATAACGGGACGGGAAAGGGTGGGTTTCTCCTCAAGTGTGCCTTTTCGGTTTCATTTTGAGAGTTATTAATATTTTCTTCAATGATTAAAAATATATTACAAAGAGGTTGATAAACTTCAATAAGTTTTTCCAAAATTGAATTTTTATTATCCCTATTTTTACCAAAGGTCGTAATTATAAAATATATATATTTGTAAACTAGCCTGTCCCAACACAGATACTCATAGTAAAAAATGGTATTAGTTTACTAATAAATGAAAATAAATGATGTGTAGATATTTTATGTAGTGATTTTTACGAAAATAATTTTTAAAAAAACTTACCACTTGCAATTTCATTTTGAAGTATGTATTTATTGTTATAAGACTGGTAACTTTAGTCTGAACTGTTCTAGGAGAGGTGCTCTTCCATCTTATATAGGTTTCTGGGTATGTTTTTGTTTGTCTTGAATTAGTTAAGTATGTGTCAAAGCATTGAGGGGAGTGTTTTGTTAATATTTAGACTGCTCATATTTGCCTCTCATGCAAATTCTCACAACTATTATTAGTAGAGGCACACATTAGAAAACTGAAAACTAGTGTCTTTAAGTTTAGTAAACTCTTTCAGCACCAGTGTAATGACTCAGGTACATGAAGAAAAAATGTAATATCTCTTGATTTTGTCAAAACGAGCTCCGTACTTTGCTTATCACTAGTGCTGGATGTTCCTAGTTTGTCGACTAGGATCGATCCTTATTCCAACCACAAATACTGCAAATAAAGTGACAGATCCCCTTTCGGCGGTATTCCTTCGTTTGAGATCCATTATTGTTTATGTTTTATGTTGCTTGATAACAATTGGCAGAATTATTTGAAATTTTTTGTTCTACTTTCTTTATTTTTTCAATACATTCGATATTATTTTTTATTTATTTATCTTTTTTATTTTTTATAAAAGAAAGACAAATATTCCCGGGTTACGAATAACCTGATAATATTTGAAAATCTCCTATTACCATCACAGTAAGCGGAAGACGCTGCTTGTGTCGTGATGGAAATCTTTTAGAGGATAGGAAGGAGTGAACTTGGGTCTTGAAGATACCCATGATAGAGGAAACACAGAGGTCGGGAGATCATTCCACAGCTGAGCTGTTGAACATAAGAACGAGTCGTAGAAGCGACCCGTTCTTATGTGATAAATGTCAACCGTGTGCGGATAAATGTCAAAATTGGGCGCGCGTTTGGCGTGTTTCCCGACTATGCACCGGTTCCGAAGGGATCAATGACGTTAGTTCCTCAGAGCATCTTCCATTAAAATATCGGTAGAACAAGGACAGCATTCCCGCCTGACGTCTGTGCTCCAAAGATTGCAGTCCGTTTGTTAAGACAGGCGAATCTATCAAACGGACCGCTCGTTTCTGCAAGAGTCAAGGGTTGTTTTCAGATATTTTGGGGCTCCCGAACAGAGGTGGCTGTCAAATCCTACAGTGGGGCGCACTTGCAATTTGTACAGGGTCAGCAGTTGTGTACTATTAAAGTATCATACGGTATGAAAGGGTTAAGCAAAAAATCGTATACCCCATAGAGCAAAAAAATATTATCTAAGATGGTATAAAGCATAAAATATGCTCTTAATGTGGAAACAAAAGTGCGGTGCTGGAGGGGTTAAGGAAAAGTGTTATGCATTTTTTTTTTAAATACAAAACAACACATGCAATATTGTCCTCACATACGAGTACATGGTGTTACACATATTGTCCATAAAATATTACATTTTAACAAGCATTGGATGAAGGATCGGGAAACCTGCATTAATTTGAATTAGGCCTATGTTTAAAGCTGGATTCCAGAGGCTCTCGAAGCAGAAGAAGTGTGGTAAAATCATTATACATTATATTATGTGAATGATCTACATAGCAATTGAAAGAGGAGGTCTGAAGGTTTCGAATCGTTGCGCAAACAACCGCTAGAGTGCTGGCACTGCAGCCATTTCGCGTCAGTTCTGAATAAAATGGCTACTATGCAGAACAAGGTTTTCTGTGTTCGTGAGTTATGTAAAACTGAGTCGGCAACTGTAGTGCAGCGTGCCTTTCGTCTCGATTTTAAAATTGAACCTCCAACTAGAAAGAGCATTTGTTGTTGGTATCACCAATTTGAGCCAACTGGATGTCTCCGTAAAGGAAAAAGCCCGGGCCGACCGCGTATATCAGAGGAAAACGACCGAATTACTAATGAGGTGAATCGAATTGACTGGACCACTGAACTTATTCCTCAAATGGCGAATGATCTGGTGGGAACCCGACGCATATTTAGATCACTCGGCCTCCAACCAAATGTAATAAAGAGATCTAAAAAGCTTCCACCTAAAAGTACAAATAGTAGAAAAACAACATTCCGCCGACACACGCCACGGCTACAGAGCAACAAGTGCTACATAATGAAATTGGTGATGAACGACGTAAAAAAATCACACTAGCATTAATTAAGGGAAGAGTTATTATTTATTGTTTCTAAATAATGATAATGTTATTACGTAATATGATAAATACAATGTTTTTAAAGAGAACATTATTAATTACATATTTTTAAATTTTACGTAAGCATAGCATTTATGAAAATCAAATCGGAAATACGACTAATTCTGATTGTTATAGGTATGTTTTACAAAATATGAATAATACGAAAATAATTTTAAAATGTGGAGAAAAATAATTAAGATTTAAAAAAAATATATGTAGTATTTTTTTTTTATCTTTGAAACCGAAAAGACATAGTAAAGAAAAAGGTAACGGTGTAGCTGGAATTCGAATTCAGGACCTCATGCTCTATCCGGGACCTTGCACTCTAATCCACTGAGCTACAGCTACCCCAATCCGTCCCTTCGTTTTTATCGGTATCATACTTCAATTTCTAAGAACTGTCGATATCATCTTCAATTAATTCCCATATATTTTTGGCTGCTACCTTTTGATATGAATGATGATTATAAAATGTCTCGGATATACCTACCAGATTTTTTTTATATGAGACATCTGTTGACTTTTTCTACAAGTCTATTACGAAAAATTGATTTATTCTTTTATTTTGACATATTTCTTCACGGCATTTTAAAGAAAAAACTTCAGAGTATTTTTTTTAGGATAACAGTAAAAAATATTTTGGAAAACATTCGTAGGACGGTTAGAAAAATGTGATATTTCTGATTTAATATTAATAAATGCTAAGCCTATTTTTTTTTAATTAAAAGTTATTTTCAATCATCATTTTTTTTAAAATATTGTAACATACCTTATGTATCTGTTAAGCTTAGAAGTAAACACAGAAATATTGCAATAGTATATAAACAAAGGGAAGACATTCAGTATTGACAATGAGCACTCATCTTGCAGCAAATAAACTTCCGCCTTGTAAATATCTTATGAATGAAACGAAAAAAATATTTCTGTTCTACAAATAGCGTTTATTGACATAATATGCAGTTAGATAAGAAGAGGTATAGAATAATACAGTCTGACTTTTTATAGTAGACAAAAATGAGGGCGCTGTGATCTTTTAAAAGGTTTTAAAAGAAGATAACTTTATGGAAAGGCGATTTTGATGTATTTCTGAAATTTATCTATTGAAATAACCATGTATGTTAATGATCAAAATTATAAATAAAATAAAAACAAAAACAAAAAAAATTATTATGATGTTTTTCATTCGAACGATTACTGTTTGTTTACAAAAAAAAACTGGCAAATTCGAATGTGAAAGATAACCCTCAAATCTGAATGCACATGCTAATAATTGTTTCAAAATCATCATAAATATTGTTTAAATAGGTACGACCAGTTATACCAGTTATCTCAACACTTCACATTCAAGTTAGATAGTTTGAAAAAAAAAACAAACAACAAACAACAAACTGACAAACTCGAATGCGAAGCATAACCTCAAATCTGAATGTACATGGTTATAATTGTTTCAAAATCGGCATAAATCTACAAAAATATTTATTAAATAAGTACGAAATTAATGATATTTGTTAACAGAAGTACCAGTCATCTTTCATGTTGAGCACGAGCATTCTCGCTTGAAATTCTGCTAAACAACGCTGAAATTGAATGCATCATACGTTAATTACTGCCGGCAGACCGCTGGCCTATGCTGATGACCGCGCATCGTAGCACTTCAAGTGAAACCCCGTACCCCTTTACGAACGAATATTGAGTGAAAAATCTGAAAAAAATTGCCTGGAAATTGGGAATCTCACGTTATTCGCGTGAAAATGGCGAAATTGACATTATCGCAAATGGGAAAATTTGAGGTCTTTATTCCAAGAGAAAACTACTGTAAGCGTTAAGACTAGGCACGATTCAAAATCGTTACCCTACTAGAAATGGTTTCAGCGATGTTTTATAACCACATCCGAATAGTCTGGTACTTCTCAACCCTCATCTTTCTCTTCTCCTGTCCCATTTCCTCTTGTCTCACGATGGGCAGTGAACAGTGGTTCTCTTATGCGATTTCCACAAAATGTACTTAGGTATCTACTAGTTTTATTTTAATGTAATATTACTACCTTCGAATATTATGTTGACATATTGAAGATGATCTAGCTCTCTCACAATACACAATCTTTAATTTATATGACGATAAGAGACCTTGAACATTTACCAAAGGAAACCACATCGTAAGAGAATTGATTTTATTAGATTACCCAGTGCCGTTCCACGAGCTTTCATGTCCCCACCTTGATCGCCGAACAAACATTTACACATCGAAGTATAATCGATGTTATTATAACCTAATAACATCGATTGACCCTCATGATGCTCCGTAAACCTCCATTTTTAGGAAAAAACATATCGACTTCTAGAGTCTGTCAACTTAATCTTGAGATTTAATAGAATGGAACTGAAAACTTTCATTATTATGTCAACACAGATTTTAGAACAATGATGTTACGTTAGACTTTCGAATCTGACAGGTTGACGAGACTGTTTTAACATCTAATAAATGCCCACTTTAACAAAAGTACATTTGAAAAATAACTTCGAAAAAAAAATACAAGTTCGAAATTTAAATTTCCATAGAATATGATGTAGAATCATTTCCCTTCTGCAAGTACCACTAACTTCTGAACACCGTTTGATATTGATGTGAAAAATATTCACTTGCGCCATAGTGCCATTTTCAAGATTTTCTTTTTCTTTTTGAGTCATTCAATCAACCATTAATATTTTTTCTTCATTGTATTGCCTGCAACCCGGGCGTTTACTGGCATACGAGTATATGATACAGTTAGAATAAAGTTGATACAGCTAGTTTCAACCATCTTGGTGTTGCCATTTAAAACCGTTTAAACGATCGCAGCGCCCATCATTTTTGCATACATTATTTTGTCAACCTGTACTTAGAAATTTGTTTAATAGATTTTCAATTGCTCCAGAGATTTTCATTTCAACAAAAATCAAAGGTTAAGTTAGGTTAGGTTATCAGTTTACAGTGGTCACTAAATTTTCATTTTCATATCAAGAAAAACTCATTGAAGTCAATTTGTTAGTATTATTGCCTACGAATTGGAGTAAAATCGATGTTATCAAAATTAACCCAAATGCTCAATAATTTTTACGACCATATCATGAAAATTCATGTTGGAATAAATTTATTTATTAGATTATCAACTGCCACACGATCTTTAATTTCACCCCCTTAAGACGTAATTAGACGATACCTATTTTCATCCAGATTGAACGCAAGTTGTCTTTTTCTATGGAAAATTCTACATGAAATTCCATAGAAAAAGACAATTCACATGAAAACTGGACGAAAAAAATGATCGTCTAAGAACGACTTTAGAGGTACATTGCACGTGACACATAATGACTTTTACCACTGATAAGATTGATAAAAATCACATTGGAGTACAGGCAATTCATTTTTAAATAATTCGAAACACCCACCCGAAGTCCCCTCTCTTACCCCGCAGTAGTCCTACTATACAGTACACCACTACACAAAAAGAATATGTTTAAAATGATTCTACCGTAAATTGCGTCACTGGGTTATCCAGTGTTCAACAATTTTCGTTTTAATTTTAAGAAAAACCACATTGAAGTAAAATTGATTTATTTACATTTCATTGAGTTCCACGAGCTTTCAATCTATATATATATATATATATATTTAGATTGAAATATTGAAATAAGGATTTAAATATATATGGTATACATATATATAATATAGATTATATATAAATATAGATTGAAATATATATACATATATGTATATTTCAATCCACATTTATTAATATATGTCTGTCCTCGGTTTTCTCGAAAATTACTCGACCAATTTCGCTGAAAATAACCCAGTTTGTTCTTATTGGTGACGGGAAGTCAGATTAAAAATAGTATGAAAAACAGTGAACCCGCCATGTTGTATTAAGGTGAGCCCATAAATATAACACTCTGGTTAGCCACAGATTACATATTCAAAAGACGGAGGTTTGTTTGGGTAGAATATTTTCACAATGGAAAACATAAGTAGGCACCTACTTAAGAGCTTTATTATTTAGATATATTTGGAAAAAATAAATGCTTAGAATAATTTATTTTTTCGAATACATGTTTCTTTTTTAATCATTGAAGAAGATAATATTAACACATCCCAAAATGAACCACGAAACCGAAAAAACAACAGAAATTAAAAAGATTTCAGTCGCATCTGGGACTCGAACCCAGGACCTCTACCTATCCGGGGTAACCGCTTAACCAACTTAGCTAATGAGACCAGTTCAATTTACGCCATTTACACCGATATCATACTTCATGTTCAAGACTTGTTAATATTATCCTCCATTTTTATAAATCCCATATTATTGGCTGCAAGTTATACGCCGAAACAGCTGTCACAATAATAGCAACTAAAAATACTTGCAGAACTTAATAATAACATTATTAAATTTGATTTACATTAATTTTTTAAACAATTAAATGGAGTTCTACGAATTAAACACAAAAACAATTAATAATAATTATTACCTTTAAAACTCAAGTTAATTTGGACACTCTGTCCTAAATTCTAATTTAATATTCGGATCACATATGATTTGGTAATAACACCTAGAAACAGGTACTACAATACTGGCAATGTTGGCCCATCTAAAGACATTTTACCTTGGCAGAAGTACCTACCTACGAAACTAGATTGTACTAGTATGTTATATTGTTAGTACAGAGGCCCCAGCGGCGTAAAGTTACGTTTTTTTTTCTGATTGTTCGTCATTTACATGACAATAAAGATTAATTGAATATTTTTAAGACATTTTTTATTTTTGTTTAGTTTCAATACATTTCTTTCCATCTAGTTAATACATTTTTACAAAACTAATAATACAATTTGTTGTGTTTTTCTTAGTCCTCCTCACTAGGGGTTTCTGTGCTAATGTGGAGTAGGTTTTATTTAAAAACTGATTGGTTTTAAGCTCCTACGAAGTTCGTTTCAAGATGCTGGATAACTCATCTTCTTCGTTTTCTTTGATCCAGGTTTTGAATTGATTTATGAAATCTTTTATTTAAAAGATTTTATTTGGTTCGCTCTTGTTGGTGAAAATTAGGTTTCTTCTGTTTTTTTTGAATTTTTGAAATGTTTGATATTTTGGATGTTAGGTACTGCAAAAGCAAATTAAAATTATAATTTTTTTTAATTAAACATCTGAAAAAAGTTAACTCTCCAAGCACATTCCAGAGTGATAGATACTCTCAGTATCGCCCCGGTGGAAGACCGCCATTCAGAATCGAAACGTTGCTTGATATAGTTTTAGACGTCTTTAGTGACCAAATCTGAATAACCAATTCCACAAACCCCATCCTCTGCCCATCTCTCTCCATTCCCATCCCGTTCAACCTCACAACATACCCCAATATATTACCGATATAAGTTTTTACTTACATGTATATATGCAATAGAAAAAAACCTTCTGAATATATTTTTATCAGGAAAGCCTGAAATCACGCACGCCTTATATCGAACATTCCGTATAAACCATATTTTATTATAATTTTATACGATTTAAATGATTTTGTGTTCATGGTTTCGTTTATGAATTTTAGTCATTCCAAATTTTTTCATAACATATTCCGTGCATATTGAGAGGAATTTTTATAAGTCAGGTAATCACCCAATCAGACGACATTAATATATTATTCATATTTATTCTGGGATGACAACTTTGCTCTGTTGGTAAAAAAGGTAATACCTGGATATATGTATTAATATTATTTATTTATTTGTGAGAGACAAACAGCTTTTTTAACAAAGATATACAGATATATTATACATATATTAAATGAAAAACACAATTTGTAAAACACCACTTTTATTGAATTAATAACCGTCGCCAACCAGGTTTCGCTTCACCGAAGCTTCGTCAGGGCTTATTATTAACTAAAGATAATTAGATACAGGCACATATATATACATAAAACAATTAGTGAAAGAGATATAAAATGAAAGAAAGAGACACATATAGAGTGGGAGGGGAGACATTATTTAGGGAGGATAAGTTGGGGAGGGGGGGAAGGAAAAAGGAGGGGGGTATTTTTGGGAAAGGAAGATTTGGATCTTGAAGAGACTCGTGTTATATGAAAGAGGAAACAGAGAGTCCGACAAATCATTCCACAGTCGAGCTGTTGAACAAAATATTGAGATGTAGAAGCGATCAATGACACTAGTACCTCGGATCATCTTCCATTGAAATAACGGTAGAACAAAGGCAATATTCGTCGATCGATTGATCGATTCGACGTCCGTGCTCTAAATACTGCAATCCGTTTGTTAAGACAGGGAATTTAGCAAACGGACCGCCCGTCTCCACCTCCTAACCAGAGGTGCCTGCCAAATTCTACAATGGGCGTGGAAACCCGGCATGGACAAAATAAAAAAAAAGTTAAGTTATGTAAATAAACATATAATGTGATTGTGTAGCATTACTCGTAAATGTTTCCTTGCCTGCGTCATTAATTAAGTTGATTTATCTCTAATTATTTTAACGTATCTGCAAATATACTAAACGCAGATTTTAGACATTCCCCCGCAATACATTTATGTATTAGGTGAAATAATTACAATATATAAGTATTAATTGAAGAATTTTTTTTTTTATAATCAATATAATGCGCATGTCTACGTGCGTTACTAACTTGCCGAGTACTGCGGTATTGAGAGAGAGGGGTGTGGTGTTTTTTCTCGTAGTGCCAAGATGCGCGGTCGTCAGTCGCCAGTAGTAGCCGGCGTTCTGCCGGCAATAATGGACGTATCATGCTCTTTATGCGTGGCCGATATTTTTTCCTCGTTTTCAGCATTAATACACAGTATTTTACTTATATAATGATTTATATCTCCATATATAAAAACGAATGTTTGTCTGTGTGTCCTCGATTTCCTCGAAAATTACTTGACCGGTTTCGCTGAAAATATCACAGTTTGTTCTTATTAGTGGCGGGAAGGTTTAGAGAGTAGTTTGAATGAAATCCAACATGTAAAACTATTGCTACAACGTTTTAAAACTAGTATGAAAAACATTGAACCCGCCATGTTGTATTCAGGTTAGCCCATAGAT
>JAHDVE020011432.1:0-35380 GCA_022606495.2 Halesus radiatus | reverse complement strand
GCGTCATATATTCTTCTTACACTCCTTTCTTTATTCATTCGCTCTACATGCCCAAACCATCTAAGCGTTTCATTCTTAATCTTACTTATTATGCTTACATCAGCCTTGCATTCTTTATGAATCCCAATATTTTTCACACGAACATACATGGTTTTATCACAAATTCGCAACAGAGATCTCATTCTACCGCATTCAGTTTACTTTCATCCTTCCTCTGCCAATTCCATGCCTCACTACCATACATCAGGGTTGGTATCAGCAATCCATTGTGGACTGCTAGCTTCGCTTCTTTGGACAACTTTTTGTTAGGGCCAACCGCGTTCAGTCCTCCGTTAATGGAGTTTCCCGCATTAACCCTTCTTTCAATATTCCTTTTTTAATAAAAACATACTCTTTATTGCTGAGATCAACTGTAAAATTGATCATTTCGTATTTTTTAGTATTTACACATTTTTATTTGCTTCCCAAATAATTTGATACAACAGCACAATACTATGCGAAGTATTATTTAATTGTAATAAATACATAATATCTAATGAATTAACGGAAAATAATAAGAATGCTGTAATACCTGATACTAAACCCATTATTAAATTCTAAAAAAGAAATATTTGTTTGCAATGTTGCCTATGATTGCATTGTTGAACAATAATTGTTACTTAACAAGTTGTTAATAATGACTAGTTGTAGTTACACACACTCAGAGGCGTAGCGATAGTTGCAACCCCCTCTAGGTAAATCTGCCCTGCAACTTCACATGGAGTATGAATGGATGAAAATTAATGCTTAGCGTTGTGTAGATATTATATCTGAAAAATAACTTTTTTATCACAAAATTTTAATAATGTCTTTTGCTTTCGCCTTGTAGAGATTGTCACTAAACAATGATATATATTTTTTCAAAATGTCTTTCCTAGCAAGTAAAGCATCCATTTATTAGGAATGGGTGTGAGTGACGTAATTTTTTGGGTTAAGTTGTGAACACGCTTTTTAAAAGCCTGCTTCTAAAATACGGCAAAAACCTACGTGTACATGGCTATAGTACTACAGTCGAACATGAATCTTATGAAGATTGATGGCGAAAGAGCATCAAAACAAGAAAAATTCCCATTCTCCTTTTATGGGTATACATTGTAATTTTTTAAAAATATAGTACTTATAGCACATTAATAACCCTATATTTAATACAAATAGAGCACAATTACAATTTATTTTATTTATTTTTAAATTTAATTATGAAAACAAAATCATTAGCCACCCTTCTCACTAGGACAATCCTGTGTTGAGATGAGCGGCTTTACAATTTAATAATAATCGGTAAATTTCAATAAGCAAATAATAATACATGAAATTTTTTTTATATAATAAGTAGATAATAGTAAATAAATAATAAAGATCATATAATAAAAATTAAATAAAATAATGTAAATATAAATAAAATAAAATAGTAATGAAGTAAGTAAATAGTAGTAAGCATGTAATAATACACATTATATATTAAGTAAATATTGATAAGTAAATACTAATAAGTATATAAGAATAAAAATAGGTAAATGCTAATAAATAAATAAAATTATGTGAATAAAATTATATAAATATTAATAAGTCCATAATTATAAAAATAAAAATAGGTAAATCATAATATGTAAATAAAAGTAAAAATAGGTATAGTAATAGTAATTAAATATTAATATATAAATAAAAATATGTAAATAAAAATATAATATACAATACTCGTCTCAATTTTAATGAAGGATTAATGGTTTCTGAGCATAAAAACAAATATGGTTAGAACACATGATTCCTGGTTGTATAATTATATGTTACCCGCTGAAATAAAAAAAAAAAACTGTATTAAAACTAACACATTGAAAACTTGGCTAGCTGAAAGAAGCTATTTGTATGAGAAATACGGAAATATTATTTTATTTATTATTTATTGTTTTCGTTTATGTTTTTATTTTATTATTTTTTTTTTTAATAAATTGTTGCAGAAATATTTTAGAGTAATGTATTGATAAATATGTATGTTTTAAGCTTGTCACGTTTGTTTTTTTTATGTTTTTATTTTACATATTTTGTTACCTTGTCTGTAGATTTTATGTTTTAAATAACAAGCTCCCGTTAGACAAACTACAAAAAAGAAGTTTAACGGGACTTTTTGAATTGTATTTTTTCTCTTGTAAAATTAAATTTAAAAAAAATAAAATAAATGAAAAACCGAAAAGGTCAACTTATTTCGATTATTACATATTTGGCTTTCTTCGTCACATGCTTCATTAAGCAATTCTTTTGTCTTCATAGCATTAGGCTGCGCCTTTTTCTCGAAGGTATGTTTTTTTTCCACAGATTGGTTTATAAGTATCACTGCATGGTGGAATCTATTTAGTGAAATTTACTGATCGCTTCTTAAACATGATAACCGAATGAATTATGCATATTTTTGATCGATTTAAGCAATAAATACGTTTATTACGAGTGATGGGAATATTAATTATCTTAAACGACTATGATTAATTAAAGATAGGAGAAACACGCCTAACTTTAACTGGGAGTAAAATATTCTTCTGGCCTCTGTTAATGTGCTAAGGAAGAATACTTCAATTCTAGGGTTTACAGTTTTATGTTCTTGTCAAAAGAGGACGATTTTAGAAAACTAACAGTTTTGCAAAACGAAGCCATACGAATAATTTTAATACCAAACAAATATTCCAAATTTTAAAAAATGCTAAGGAATCTAAACATACTGTCTTTTAAGCAAATTATGTACTTAAATGTAATAGTTTTTCTGTTTAAAATGTTTAACGGCCAACAAAATTCAGAATTCTTGTGAAAAATTAGGAAATCAAAATCACAAACCTCATTACTATAAAGACCCATGAAGATGTTTTTGGGAAACTGTTTTGAAATTTAAGAAGGAATTGATGGAATAAGTAAATTGCAACATTTAATAATTAAACGTAATTTTTAAAGTGTGATTTGTAAATCTTAATTGTATATAGTGACTTAAATTTTAAAAATGTTTGTTTGTAGATATTATGTTCATATTGGAAAACATTTAACCAATGCACATTTGTTCTATTTTAAGTTAAATATGTACATAAAATAGTCTATGTATTATTTAACTCCGCGGCAGTCGACTAAAATTAAAATATTTTTTTCATATTATTTTACAAAAAAAATAATTGCCAGACCTTTATCAGCCTGAATCGGAAATATGCAAAGGGATAATGTGTTTTATGTATTATAATAATATTATGTACTTCGATTCATGCATGGGCCCAAATGCGACTATGTAGCGCTAGCACGGTCGTTACGCCTCTGAACATCTTCCTTTTAAAATGAAGTGTTTAAAGTTTAAATTGACGCGCGTTTCACAAAGGATGAGATATTTGACACGTAACCTTCAGTTAAAGTTAAGCGTAACATTATGATGTTATCTGAGAGATTTCGCGGAATATATCATGAGGCTTTATTGTTGATAGGCTCCCATTACCTTTTATGTCTTACCACAATTGTTATAGTGTGTGTGAAT
Organism: Halesus radiatus; assembly: GCA_022606495.2. Classification (NCBI taxonomy): domain Eukaryota; kingdom Metazoa; phylum Arthropoda; class Insecta; order Trichoptera; family Limnephilidae; genus Halesus; species Halesus radiatus. The sequence continues at coordinate 31,845 of JAHDVE020011432.1, read as the reverse complement.
AATTGTTGAATTTGTATGAACTTGGAACATCATGAAGCAAATAGTTTTACAGTTGCGGAGAACTTTGTATTTCTGTAACACATTCAAAAACTAAAGAAAAAATCAACCCACTTTGTATTTGGTAGAATAGTTCATCTTTTACCAACACATATTAAGAGGGGCCTATACCTTAATTTAATCGAGTCCCATCTAACTTAGCTAATAGAAATATGGAAAAACACACACATTACATACTTGAACGAATTGCAAATAATACAGAATAAAGTTATAAAAAACTTTTCAATTATTAACCAGCCACACACACAAAAACTGTACCAAGAAAAGAAAAATCAGAAAACTGTACCAGTATAATATATGCCTATTAATCTACAAAATACAAAATGTAGTTATACACACGAAAACAGCATTTATGAAAACATCACAAGTACACGAACACTACACAAGACAACATAATAAGTTGTACACGAATACAGTAAAGACTGAAAGTGGTAAAAGAAGCATAGGCCATGAGGGTGTATATATACAATCTCCTTCCCGGTAGCCTGAAAACGGAGAATTGACCAAAAACATTTAAAAAAAACTCTTAAATCTCAAAATAATTGAGCAGATTAACAATGTATAATATAAAATAATAGTAATATAATGTAAATATAGGAATAATATGTAAGGTATACGAGTAATACGAATAATATAATGTAATATTAAGTAACATGATATAGAATACAAGTATTAAAATAGGTTAAGAATAATGTGTATGTATTTATTTATTCTTTACATGAATACCTCACAAGAGTCCCAACTGCTTCCAACCGTCTGAAGCCAGGGAGACTATGGCATCCCCAATTGGGAATGTTGTGATGCTGATGGTATTGGGGAGGGGAAGGAAAAAGGGAAGAGGAAGGTGGGGAAATACCTGGCTATTCAGATCTGGTCACCAAACACGGCTAAAAGCCATTTCAAGAAACGTTTCAATTATGAACGGTGGTCTTTCACCAGGGCGATACTGAGAGTATCTTCCACTCTGGAACGTGCGAAAATATAATACAAATTATTTTTACATCAATTAATTGTGAAACAGCACAAATTAATTAAATAAAATTTAGTTGCGCACGCCGGGATTTGAACCCGCGACCTTCCGATTCGTAGTCGAGAGCCCTGCCCCTCGACCGTAGAGGCCGTCAATATGTAGTTAATTAATATAATAAGTATGTAAAGTTAATAAAGTGAAATAATTATGTATTTCTTTTAACTTTATTCCTTAGATATTATTCAAATTATTCAAATATTCCTTATTCAAAAAGCAGGCAAAAAAATAGTTTTTTTCATTAGTTTTCGAAATAACAGTGTGACTAGTGACGTAACTTGTATAGTAGAGACGAAAATACCCGAACACATTCGTTAGCTTTGGCTAACCTCGAAATACTAAACGAAATGACACAGGAACAAACTTGACGTATGCGAATGTTTTGTGGGTTTTGGGTATAACTTTTTTTGTACCCGAACGAAAGGGATATGGCGTGTTGCGTTCGGGCGATAATATAGCGGCTGTATCACGTACGTTCGTATGGGTAGGACTGTTATCTTAATAAATACTAACAGCAACAAAAAAATATTTGTGAGTTCTGCAAAAAGGTGGAATACTTTGAAAAGCGTTGGTTTACCCAAACACTTATTCTAGAAATATAGAAAAATCCTATAGCTGTACAAACTGTTCGTGCTCTTTTGTGTCAAATAAATGTTGACAAAAAATTCAGTCTATCTAAGGCAGTGGTTGATCATGTACAAAATACACGATTGACACAAACTATAGAAATGATGTTACTATGTTTCAATATAAATATGGTCAAATAACCCTTAAATACGTTGTACACCCAGTTTTTAACAAGTTAAAATGATTTTTTTTTAATTAAAAAACCTTTGCAACTTTTTTTCATTTTTTGTTTTCGACCAGACCGGTTTCACCCTATCACGGGCATCATCAGACTAGCACAATTAAAAATAAATCTATGGTATATATATGATCGATGTCGGGAGTAAGTCCCTGCTTTCTAACATTGTTTTTATTTATGACATGAATTTTGTTTTATTGCTGACGGCACTGTTTAGTATTATATTTTTTAAAACTACTTTCAGGTTGCTTTATTATCCTTTGGAAGACGGATTACATTGTGTTTGTTTACTCAATCTATGGGTTTTTTTTTTTTAAATATACATAAAGTCATTCGTGTCAGCTCTTATTTTAATAGATGGTTATTTCTGATTTTGTCTTTTTCCTGTGATTTCTGTCTTATTTGCTAAAACGAATGTTACAGCAGTTTTTGCCCTGTAGTTACATGAACTACAGGTACATTTTAATGGGTCTTTAAAATATTTTATTATATTATAATAGGTACACATCGGTGTAATTTTCTTCTTAGAGTTCGCCTTGGATGTCTGCGACAAAATTCCAATTTTTGTTTTACCCTGATATTTTATCCCTCTATTAATGTATATAAGTAAGGTTACACTATAATGGATACATTAATGGAGGGTCAGCCCTTTTCTCTAATTGATCATTTATTACGTACTTTTCTTACTTACTAATGAATTGACAGTTTCAAAATTAGATTTAACAAGTTGCCATACGAATTTAAAAACAATTGCTCTATTTTTTTTAAAGAAACACCACACAGGAGACCCTGAGGGAAATAATTTCCCTCGGGGCCTATATTATCTTGTATGACGAAATTCACTGATATTAATGTATTGGCTTTTGGATAGTAACCTGATATATTGTTGTTATTTTACTCTGTCTTATGTTCTCTTCTAAACAAATATGATGGAATTATTAATTGTTTTTGTGTTTAATTCGTAGAACTCCATTTAATTTATTATTTTAGTAATTTATTATTTAAAAAAATATTATTTAAGAAATTTATTATTTAAAAAAAATTATTATTTTAGAAATTTATTATTTAAAAAAATTGTTGGTTTAGAAATTTATTATTTTAAACATTTATTATTTTAGAAATTTATTTTGAATCAAATTTTATAATGTTGTTATTAAGTTCTGCAAGTATTTTAGTTTCTATTATAGTGACGGCTCTTTCGGCATTCAAGGGCACGATTTCAAAAAGACATTGAACGCCGAAACATCTGTCACAATAATAAAAACTAAAATGCTTGCAGAACTTATTAATAACATTTTTAAATTTAATTTACATTAAATTCATAAATAAATAAAAAAAATGACTGTCTCCTTGATTGTATATCTCCTTGATATCTGCGGATATCTGAAAACAAACTTTACTGCCACTATTGTATTAAGACAATTAAGAGTCTATTCTCATTGAAACAAAACTGTGCTTCTACTTCTATTTTTTTCTAAATATTTTTTTTCAACTTATGTACATTGATCACAACATGTAAGTACCTATATTGTTCTATGATTCGACTACTATTTGTATGATTATTTTTATTTATTGTCGTATCATATAATATTGTTAGTGGATGAAAATAATATTATTATACAACAAAATGTTTAAATGCTAATCTGTGCGGTTTGGTCATCGCTAATGAAGACTAGCGTGCATACCGTGCAAAAAGTGGACTTTTGTTTTTGTTTGAATTTGATTGTGATTGTTGAAATTGTTGTGATTCCACGGAATGAAACTAGAGATGTTCATCAGTTTTTTTTCAGGCCAGAACGTTTGGTAAAAATCAAGTAGAAATGAATTAGTTTGTACAAACGATACACGAGATAAAAAATGTTTTGTAAACACTCAATCAGCCACTGAATTTTTTTATGGGGTTCGTTTATTTATTTGCTTTTGTTTGTTTTGCGTTTGATTTTGATTGAAGTTCCCGCGCAATGTTGTAACAACTGAAATAAACATTGCGTTCTATAAAGATATTCTCCGGTCTGTATAGTATTAGAAACCGACGGCAGTAACTCGTTAATTAACCATCCCGCCATTTCACCGGGGTAGGCGGACAGGATAAACCGCCACACAACGACTTGAATAGCCAGGTATGTCTCACTTCACCTTCTTCCTCCCCTTCCCACTTTCTTCAACCTCACAATATACATTGAGTCTATAGTTCTACTGACTCTGGGCTGTTAGGACTTTTCTACGGTGTCCACTTGATAAAAACCATATCAGTTAGAAAAGAACAGTATCACATAGCCAAAAAAAAACTCCTTAATTTCGTGGAACTCCTCTGAAACCAGGTACAGGAAGATGTTTGAAACAACAAGAACCATATCCGGCCATTTAATAAAGGCATCAGGGTGCTAGTTTGAAGGATAAGATCGGATATTTAAATTAATAGAATTCTTATTTACTTTATCAACTTTATTTCACTTTAGACACACACGATGTTCTATCAGAAGAATAAAACGCGGGAGATTTTAATATGTAGGGATTAAGAATTATGAACCACAAGCCAACGTCACACGAAGTCCAATGTCAATTCGTTTTTTAAAATCCACCGCCATTTCGTTCGCTGTTGAACACGCATACGCGTGTTAGTGTTGCCACTTGACAAATGTTGCCAGTGGTTTAATTCCGTAATTACAGTTCCTACAAAGGCAAAAAGCGAAAAGAAAATCGAAAAGATGAGCCGGCTTAGAATTCGATGAAACGCTTGTAAAGTATAAAATAGCCTGGTAACGGCTCAGTATGTAATGCGCAATACGTGGATGGGTGTTGAAGGGAACAGCGTCTATTCACTTACGTTTTGCTTAACACAATCGGTCATTCAGAGTTTTACTATCTTTTAATGACCTGTACTCAATACTGTAAAGGCAGTGGCGTCTTGTCTATTTTAACATACTAAAACAGAACTTTATCGATAAAAAATAAAAAAAATGCTTTGTCCACCTAAAATTTCTTCTCTTCCAAAGATAATAATGAAATATGGCCTAAGAAAATATATCTTAAAATCTATATACTCTAATAGATCAACAAACGCCGATTCTGAATATATATAAGTTTATTGTACATTTGTATAATATACTTTCAGAATATGGAACCGAAGTAATCGTACGATCAACGAAATACATAGAGAGCATCTCCTGTCCCGATCCTATCTTCCTCTTCCTCTCATCCCTTCCTTCTTATTTTTTCTTTCTTTGTCTTGTTATCTTAATAAATAAAACATCTGTATATTATATACCTATACATACTGTAACCACTGTTAGTACAAGAAACTTTGGTGTCTTTCTTTGTGTTATGCTTTCTTTGTATATACATTTGTATTAAAAGGTGTTTGTTTATTACAAATACATATATATGCATATGCATATAAGTAGAATTTATAAATCGTTGTATAAAAGTAAATAAAAACCAGCTCATCATAACGCCTTATTTCGTTGGTACCATTGGAACGATGCACGTCACGTGATTTTTCGCGCCTAAATTCTTTCTTTGTAAATTCATTATGTGTGACCATATGACGCGTGTGTGATGTCACGCGGCTTTTGCGCGGCTTCCCGCCGTTATGATGGGCTTTAAAAAAATCTGATTTTGAGAATTAACTTAACTGTGAAAAACAAAAGCAATGATTAATTTAGAAGATCAACACTGATAAAAAATAAGTTTAAAAAATGGACTGGTTTTCCTTATTAATAATTTCTTAATATTGATAACATAAATCGAGAGGGGGAAACATAATTATGTAGATAATGTACATTTGTACAGAGCTTAAATCCCAATTTTCCGAACAAGAATATGCTTTCATGGTCATCAACGCACCGCAACACTGTAAATAACCAAATGTGTAAAAAAAAAAAATGTTAATATCCATTAAAAATTTCTTACACTTTTTAAGGTCATTTTATAAATATTTTGAATACCAACTCTTCTAGTGCCACCAATCTTCTAATAAATGTAATATCAATAGAAATAGATGATAAAATAGCAACTGTAAAAATATTATGTCTATGCTAAAATTTTCTAATTAAACTGCGTTCATCTGAAGCGACCTGCCAGGTAAGTATTTTTTTCTGTATCCTTTTGTACATAATTAGATAGAGAATGGGAAGTAATATTTGTACAGCGCCCTTGTGGTGTTATACAAATCATCTAATTATTATTATTATTATTCTCACGAGGTCAGAAGCATATTAGAAAATAATAAAGATCATTATTTGTTTTTAATTTTGCATCTACGCCAATGCTAAACAGACGAGGACAGTAAAATAGCCCTTCTACTTGCAATTTACGGAAATAGTTCATTAATAACCAGCAGATGTAAATTTCGTATTTTACAAACAACCTTTGCTATGACAGTACTATTTCTGCAGATGAATAAAGCCATTCGATTTGGTCTTGCCAACCATTTCTCATAATATTCGAAGAAAAAGGAAAAATCGTAGAAAAAATTCATAAATTTTTTTTATGTAGATATGTAACAAAATTTGAAACATTAAGAAATGAATTAAAAGTAACTTTGTAATCACCACTTTATTAATATATATATCAACATGTTTAGAAAGCGATGTTTTCTTCACCAGGAATATTACAGAATACTAAAAAATTAATAATGTCAAGAATAGACAAATGATAAACATAGAACATAATAATGTAAGAATAGACAAATTATAAACATAAACATAAATTGATTAAACAAGCTTAGTAATTAATCAAAATACTCATTAAAAATTATTATAAAACATTAAATAAAAAAAATTATATTAGAAATCCAATTTTTTATTATTATTATTAATAATAATATAAAAATAAATTCAATGGATAGCTATATAAAAAAAGTATTTTATTATTTATTAAAGTTAATTAACTATTAACGAGAGTATTATAATAATAATAATAATTATTATTATTATTATTACTCCACATAGTGAAAACCAATGGTTTGAAGAAATTATATAATTTTTAATTTATTATTTGTATAAAAGGCTGGTTGGACAGTATTTGACACTTTATTTATTTTATTTCATCAGTGGCGTGCCCCCGGGGTAGGCCCGCTTATTACAAAACAAAAACAAAATTCACGTATGTGCTCGATTAACTGCTACCCTTTACATAACTTTTAACCCTCTACTAAAAACATGAACCATACACGGGAGTCCCCGAGGAAAACATCCCTCATGACATGATCTTTGGGGATGCTGTGTGGTCGGTTTTTTGAGGAAAGGAAGTAATGAACCTGGGTCATGATGAAAATGAAGATATTGATGTTGTAGGAGGAAGGAAACCCAGAGGCCGGCAAATAAATCCATAGCCGAGCTGACCTCTAGAACGAATCGTAGAAACAATCCGTTCTCATGTGACAAATGTCAACTGTGTACGAAGGTTGAGCGTTGAGATAACTCGATAAAAAAAAATTAAACGTGATTTGTGATTTTTACATGAATTTGGTTGGTAACGAATTCGAATAACCATTTTCATTTTATTTTATATATGTGAACATTTGTTATCGGCTGACGTATTGCCCATCTCAGTAGGTGCAAAACGCCCGTGTGAGATGGCAACTTACAGGTAATCAATTTACAGTTCAGCTAGGATATTTAGATGACAAATAGATTACAATTTTATATATTTTTTTCAAAAGTATACTAATTCAGAGGCATATAAGAATTTAGAAGCTGACAGGTTTATTGGAGGTGATCAATGATCTTACTTTTAAAGGAACTTTTGTTTTGCGTATTTCTGATGTCACTAGGTAGGGAAATGAATAGCTTAATAGCATTGTATTTAAAACTTCTTTGTCGATAAGAAGTTTCGCAAACCGGTATATTAAAAGATTTCATACGAGTAGCTATGTTTTTCTTACATTACTGATTCATAATAGTATTTCGTGTTTTGTTAGTAGGTACGAACATTATTTTGCAGAGTGGTAGATGTTTTAAGTATCGCCCTAGTGAAAGACCAACATTAAAAATCGAAATACGCTTGAAATGGATTTAGCCGTGTTTGATGATTAGTTCTGAATAGCCTGGAACTTTCCCACCTTCCTCTTCCCTATCTTCTTCCTCTCCCCACTACCCTCAGCCTCACAACATACCCCAATTGGAGATGCCATAGTCTCAATGGCTCCACAGCGGTGGCTGGGAGAAGTTGGGACTCTTGTGCAGTATTCACATTAAAAAAACATACATACGTAAACGTCTTGAATATTTTTATTTAAGGCGATGTATTGGGAAGTAATGCAAAATCATGTGTTTTTGGAATGAAAATTGGATCACCTAGAAACCCTTTCATTTGACAAGACATTTTTTTGGTGAGTCTTTTAAGAAACCTAGAAAAAAAAGTATCAGACCTGAAAACAAAAATTTCACTCCAAAATCGCCTAATTACGACCCCCTTTTCCGATAGTGTCGTATTATTCATTGTGACAAATTAAGTTTTTTTTAATATGACCGTAAAACATTTAAATAATAATGCCTAGCTTTACAAAATAAAATAAAACCCGATTATGTTTTTTTTTCGTAGATCGAAACAAGCTGCCGGTGTTAAGCGACAATTTCTACCCTGTCGTTACCTGCATACAAGAGTGCGTGATTACGTACGAATTTTAGGAAGTGGATCGCCTTAAACTGGTAGGGGGTGTTAATAATGATAATAAGAGTAATGCTTTTTTATCTTATTTTTAAATTACAAATAATAATATCCTAACTGAGATCTCCCGTGCTGAGGATTTCATTTACAAAACATGAAACCACATTATATTAAATTGATGTGCTTGATGAAAAAAAAATAATTGTAAGGTAAGGTGTTTTAAGTGCAGTTGAGTGGTTTATGTGTTAGTCTGTATTTGGTGTTAATATATTACAAATATATATAATATAATCTGTATTTGGTGTTTAATATATTACAAATATATATAATATAATTTGTATTTGGTGTTAATATATTACAAATATGTATAATATAATCTGTATTTGGTGTTAATAATTGACAGTTTCAAAATTATAAAAAATATATTTTCTATTTCAGATCTCCATATTTTTGCTGTAGAGTTCAGTACCATTGTATAAAAAAAATATTTTTTTTATACAAATGTTGTGTTTGTGGTTCCTTGTTAATGTTAAACATTCTCTCATTTTATTTTAAATAGCGTGTTTGGTGCTCTCTCCTGGAAACCATTTATTCTTATAATAAAAATTAAATATTTTAATTAAGAAAACACTTTTTTCAATTAAGGAATCTCGGGGCGAATTTTAAGCATATTTTGTCCAGAAACACACACTACATTCGAAAATATGTCCACCTACTCCAGGTGGAACCACATTGGGAATTTGCGCAGGTAATTGTGTAAGTTTCAGCTTATATTATACGAATGGAAAATTCATAAACGTCATTTTTTAATTAATAGTGATGGACTTTGCGTATTCATAGTAACAAATATGACGGTCTCCTTGATTGTATAACTCCTAGCTGCTGGTATCTTTAAAAATATTTAAATGTTACTAATATATTAAGTCTATCCTCACTGTAACAAAACTGTATTACTGTTTGTTTTATTTCGCAATTTGTTTAATACTTCCTGATACTTTGATATTTTTATAATATTATTTAAAACGGTATTATGTATATGGACTATAATATCTCTATAACAAAACTGTTATGCTGTTTTCATATTTAAAAAAAAATATATTTTTTCCAACTTGTGTACATTGATCACAGCATGTACGAGTATGCACATATATTGTTCTAATTTTGGGCTACATTTGTATGATGATTGTTATTTATTGTTGTATTATGTAATATTGTTGAACTAAACTTCTGCTGATAAAATACTTGCAGTGGCTTAGCGGGTACAAGTTCCCATTGTATGTAATTAATATTATACAATAAATAAATAAAAGATTACGTTTGAAATAATATGAATAAATCCATTAAAATATTTTTGTAACAAAAGGATAATATTTTTCCCTTCCAAAATCCCTTCGTTTCTTGCATGGAATGGTAGAGAAGATGGGATGCCACAAATCTTTAGTCAGGCACATGCTTCTTCCTTCATTCACATTTATACATACTCGCCACTTAACCAGGTTCTTATCACGACTTTCTTTTTAAATGTCAGTACCGGACAAAAGTCCCAACAGTCTGAAACCAGTGAGACTATGACATACGCAATTGAGCTATGTTGTGAGATGGTTTCATATCTGGAGTGCAATTCCCGTTCTTTTTACGGAAGATTCCTTATCCTTTTCCTTATGCTTAAAAACTTTTTTGCTTAATTGCGGTTCTGGTTCTCTCGGGTGACATATCATATCATTAGCTGTCATTAACCAAATGAAATTCATTAAAAATTTCAATACTTGAACAAGAGAGAAAAACTCAATATTAAGTAAGTTACCAATTACTTGTAAAAGTAGGCAGTTAAAGCACGTTGGAGCGACAGCGTAAAAGTGGGGACTAGACACCATCCACGTTGGCCGCTAGTGTAAAAGTACAGGCCCCAAGTTGGCCGTCAGTGTAAAAGTAGGCAGTTAGGTTAACTCACCTTGAGGCCAGACGCGACGGCTGACTCGGGGTTCCACCAGGATAGCTCAGTAGGTAAGAGCATCACAGCTCTTGTCTGCAAAAGTCATGGATCGGCACAGCCTCGTGCCGGGCTCAGTGGAAAAAGGTACTCAACAACCAAGGGAAAGATGCGAGCTTTCTAGACAGGGTTTATTTTAGACGAAGGCATTTACAGGTAGTATATGAGGTTATAATAACGATGGGCAGTACATAACCTATCTGGGCTTCAATGATCTCTCTCTCTCTCTCTGGTAAGTTAAAAATCGGACAAATTTCTTTAAGCATAGTGGTTTGCAGCACATACAATGAGGAAATTGTTTATAGCTTACATATATCGAACGGTGTCTGTCAGCACGCGGCTCCATCGCAAAAGGTGATGCCGGGAAACATTGAGTCCCGCACATACAGCATCCTGTGACTTGCAGGAAGTTAATGCACTGGTCACTGATTTTACTAATTAGGTTCATGCAAAGACTATGACTTTACAATGTACGAGAAGCGTGGAAGGCAAGATAACGCCAGAAACCACACCGGGCGGCCACGCACTCAAGGCACATAGTACACACCTCCTTGTTCCGCTGCCGAAATCGGAGTATGGGCAAAATGGCCTCTGCTCTCGTGCCGGCGAGCCCGCGTTCGCGGAACTCTTACGAGTGGCTAGGTGCCCTCCACAAACGGCTAGAACATTATATTCTACAAACGACTAGATTCTCCTATTATGTTACATAACATACTTTAAACATGATTAGTTAGTAAACATTATTAAACATTACATAGATGTTGACATTTTCGGCAATTCATGGCAAGCGCGGCATAGAGGAGAGTTGTTACAATGAATCCGATTTCTAAGGCGGTGGCTCACTCCGAGTTCGCAAATCCGGATATACTGGTTCCAAACTCATATTCACACAACGAAAGGCAAAGGTTTTGGATTGGAGTCAGAAATGAAAGGAATCCCTTGTTACGTAACAAAAGGAATGACCCTAAGTTAAATCCTAGCTCCTCGTTATAACAAATAGCTGGCAACCAATTACGACGTTTCCCTCAAACACTCACAGTAATTAACCAATCAGGTGATTTTGCCGCTCAAATAAACCAATGAAAACCACACATTTATTACTGACCGATATAATAGAGTAACGGAAAGCGATTCGAAAGAACACCCGACCATTCCTGTGTGGGACCTACTACCGATCAAATCAGCTATCCGTCAGCACCGACTCTGTAAGAGTTCGCGGCTAAAGTGCTATTTTGTCAACCAAATCTGTGAGGCAACGTATTTCGCATGCGGGCTTGAAGCCCGTAGCTAGTCGTGCTCTTTTACTGTGAAGCACCTAAGATGGTGACTCGTAACTTAAAGACTAACTTAAACTCAGTGTGGAGATGACCAGCTCTAGTGACCCTGCACGCAGCTCACGCCGCCGGACAGACCACCTCATGTAAGCTGTTCTAACCTATCCCTGTTATGTGTTGTACTCGCCCTTGCCATTTGCTATTCCCGGTTATAGACTTCCATCAGAGAGAGAGAGGATTTAGGTTAACTTCATGTCAGAAATAGGACCTTTCTACTAATTACTCGATTGTTCATATCCTGCAATGTCTGTTCTCTTCATACAATAAATTCCGAGACTGAAAGTACTTCCTCGACTCATTTAGCGTAGCTTAGAAACACCTCAACCCAATTATAAGACCGCGGTCGATCCACTAACCCCGAGGGAGAGAAAGCCTCATTCTGTTACCGAATCTGAGCTAACCAATGTCTGGACAAAGACACCCTACCTAAGAGGCCATCACCAGGGTAAGTCACGCTGATATTATTGTCTCCTCTATCCATTTGTAATACCCGACCCTCTCCTCCATTCGCAACACTGTCGTCCAACTTGGTGCATTTCCCCCTACCTGACTTTCCTCCTACCCAACATTACCTGCAATCTAACACCCTATTCAATAGCGTAATATGAACGATTTTTGCTTCCGGAACGGCGAACGCGTGCGGACCGAAAGGAACGAAAATAGAGTCCGAGGAATCCTTGTGGGTAAACTCGGAATTGGAACCGAGTTCGTAAAATAAGTGGACTAACCCACCTCTTCGGTCGGAATAAATTAACTACAATGGGAAATGTCACTTTTAGAATTAGTGACAAAAAAGGTCATCAAAAAAAATTAAAAAATACAAAATAATAATAATAATAAAATAAAATTAAAAATTTACGCATCGGTGCTCAAATGCGTCCACAGCCCGCAACACTGTAAATAACGAAAATTTAAAAAAAAACTTTAATGTTTATTAAAAGTTTCTTACACTTTTTAAGGTAATTTTATAGATATTTTCGAGTCCTAAAATTCATTTTATGAATACTTTCCAGTCCTAAAACTAATACCAATAATTTAATAAATACCACCTCTTCCTGTGTCACCAATCATCTAATAAATATAACACCAATAGAAAAGGAGAAACAAATAACCATGTAAAACTATCATCTCTATAAATATTTTTTCTAAAACTGTGTTCATCTGAAGCGACCTGCCAGGTAAGTATGTTTTTCTGTATCTGTTTGTACATAATTAGTTAAGAAATATTTGTACAGCGCCCTTGAGGTGATTTTTCACAAAAACGGCGTTATACAAATCATCCAACTATTATTATTATCACTATTTAGTTAGGAAGGTACCCTTTAAAAAAACCTAATTCGTCCTTAAATTTAAAAATAAAATAACAATGTTTTAAAATGCATTAATATATAACGTAATTATTTTTAAAAGTTTTGGTTCAATATCTTGTGTCACTTGGAGATATGTCATCAATTTGTGTTCTCAAATAATCTCTTAAGAATCTATTTAGGATCTTTTTACAATGTCTCACCGGAATTCCGCAGTTAATCAAGAAGTCTAAGGAAAAATTTAAGGAATTTTCCGTAAAAAGAACGGCAATAGGCATCTCGGTCGTCAAACACGGCTAAAGTCATAAAGCAAGGTTTCGATTCTGAATGCTGGTCTTTCACCAAGGCGATACTAAAAGTATATACCACTCTGAACATGCTGCAAATATACTACATATTATTTTTATTGTATATTTAATAAAATTTACTTGCAATGTCTGGATTTGAATCCGCGACCTCCGGATTCGTAGCCGAAGATCGTAACCAGTCAACCACGAAGACCGTCAGGCTAACTTATTTAATGATATGCCTTTCGTTATTTAAGCTCACGTTCCCAAATTCTTGTTCTATCCACTATCACGTCATAGGTATGATTATCTCGTATTTCCTAACACAGCTCGCTCTCATCATCTATCGGCCGTCTGCGTCCAAATCGTATGGATATTATGGTCCAAACAAACCATCAAATCGTTTAGCCGTACCCTTCTTAATCCAATTCACTTGCTACAATCAAGTTTATTACTGTTTATCTAAATAATTACCATTTATATTATTCACCGCCTTTAATACTTTCCTGTAACAGTAAGTGAACAGCCCATTTCATAATGTTATCTGTTATCTGTGGCTTAAGGCCGTTAGATCTTTTTATTTTATTTTATTTTGTTTATTTGGGAGACCAACAGCTTACATTAAAAATTAAGGATAATAAAATAATTAAATAAATGGTACGGTACATCGGGAGGTAAGTGCAGTCACACACATTCCATATAAAACATACATGCAATAGTTATAAAAATAAAATGATAGTAGTTCAATGACGTATCACACATTAAACAATAAATATATATATATATTTCTTGCTAAAGCAATCCCGATGAGTTTCAAAACTCATTTTAGGTCAATTAACATAGTCAACTCATTTAGGTCAACTCATTTTATATCAAAATAAAGCCTTTAAGGTGCTGCGGCATTTAAATTGTGAGCGGCCAATATCTTTCTCCAGTATGCGTCGATGATGGAGGCTGGACTGAGGCGGGCCTACATGACGAGGATATTCCCGGAGCCATTTATTCTTTCCCTCATTCCAGCTTTCGACGGCCTCCATGGTCGAGGGGTAAGGCTCTCGACTACGAATCCGAAGGTCGCTGGTTCAAATCCCGGCGTGCGCAAGTAAAATTTATTTAATTGATTTGTGCTGTTTCACAATTAATTATTTTAAAAATAATAATAATAATAATACTTGCATGATTTGTATAGCGCCGTTTTTGTGAAAAATCACCTCAAGGGCGCTGTTCAAATACTACTTGCCAATACTACTTATCTTATTATGTACATATACAGAAAAAATACCTGATATAGTATATTTGCGCAAGTTTCAGAGTGGAAGATACTCTCAGTATCGCCCTAGTGAAAGACCACCATTCAGAATTGAAACGTTGCTTGAAATGGCTTTTAGCCGTGTTTGCTGACCAGATCTGAATAGCTAGGTATTTCCCCACCTTCCTCTTCTCCTTCCCCTCCCCAATACCTTCAGCCTCACAACATTCCCCAATTGGGAATGCCATAATCGCACAGGCTCCAGACGGTTGGGAGCAGTTTGGACTCTTGTGCGGTATTCATATATAAAAAAGCTACCCTATAAGGGCTGCAAAACCGGAAACTCCCCCCTCCGTGAACATACTGGAAGCGCTGCAGTATCTGGGGAGGCCAAACATTATGCGAAAGGCGTTGTACACCTTCGTGTACTTTTCATACTACTCTTTTTATAGTTTTCCCAGAGTTCGCACGTGCACAACGTTGCGCAGAAGGCAAGGAAGAGAGTCCTTTTCACAGCGGTACTACAAAGGCGAAATCTTCTACTGAGCATGTTCGATTTTACTCTGAGAGCTCGTCTTTGCCTATTAATATCATCATCATACATCAGAGTACTGGTGATTATGTGTCCTAGGTATTTGGTTCCTTCAGTCACCTTCAGGATCACACCGTTCAAGGTAGCTGCACGAATACTAGTCCGGCCTTGTCTATATCTTATAACCAGCAGAGCCATTTTATTGGGGTTATGAGACATGTTTGTTTCTTCAGCAAACTCTTCGCAGATCTTCAGGAGAATGCGCAGCCCCCTTATAGACGGTGCCAACAGTACCATGTCGTCCGCATAATGGATAAGTGATATAAATTTTTCCATTTACAGGTTTCCACTTATATATGAGTGAATCTAGTAATTTTCGAAGAATTCAAAATAAATTTTAAAAGATAATTATGCAAAAGGTGAGTAGGTAAAGAAAGTTATAAAGGCTCGGTAGATCGCCGGAGTGACTTTATGGAGTGTGGTGTAGAGTTAAAGATGTCAAATTGTGAGTAGTGCGTATTAAAAATGTGTGATACTCGACAGATGAAAGAGTTTTGCTAAGAATTTGGTTTGGTCTGATTAGTGTATTGAGAACTCGTAGTTGGATCCGTTGTAGGAGTTCCGAGCAATCTGCGGTGGATCTACCAATTTTCTGCAGAAAGAGTACATCAGCAGAGATTCTTCGATATTCCAATGACAACATATTAAAAAACGCGGCTGACTCTTGGTGATTTATATGGGGACGGTTAGTAACTATTGTAACCGGAAAAAAATGTGTCATTACAATAACTAGTACTCTGAAATTTACATATGTTTTAAAAATAGGGCCCGAGTAAGTAAAATTGCATAAAGATTTCAGTGTACATGAAAGGACAATAACATATTTTTTAAATAAAACGTTTGGGCATGTAGAGAGAATGAACAAAGAAAGGAGGGTAAGCGGAATATTTGACGCGAATGTGAATGGAAGAAGAATCCGGGAATGTCCGAGGAAGACATGGCACGATCAAGTTAATCAAATACTTGAGTCGGGCTACGTCATAATAATAGAAGAGAATGTGTGAGACGATGTACGAATTTGAATGAAGCAAGAAGTGTATGCCAAGATCGAATTTGTTTGGCGGTCCGTCCTCTCTGCCCACCCCTGCGGAGAAACGGCGTGATTTTCGTGAGTTGGTTAAACTGTTTTAATTTTGTTATTTAATTTTTAAATGGTTGATTCGCATTGCACTCTTGGGTGCAACTAACAAGTCTAATGCCAGCGCGCTTGAACCGCGTGCATATCGCATGGTACAATCGTGATGGCATTAGGTTCTCGTCAGTGGCGCCATGAGAACGAATGCCATGTACAGTTTTTACAAGTAACCTCAAGAATCGTTGGTTAGCACGGAGTACATCCTGAATATTTGTAGTAATTCAGGTAACGTCTTTCAATCACATTTCGTCCGCTGAGTACATCATTGTTCTAATAACGGCCTCCGTGGTTGAGTGGTTACGATCCTCGGATATGATTCAGGAGGTCGCGTGTTCAAACCCCGGGGTGCGCAACTAAAATTTATTTGTTTAATTTGTTATTTCACAATTTTTCATTAAAATAATATAGTATTATAGCTGATGTTTGTTTATTTTTTTAATAAAGTTGTGAATTATTGTTTGTTGTTTGGATGCCATAATTGATCTGACAGAGAAAGTAATGCCTTGTGACTATTACTATCTCTAAGCAAAGAAACATTCATAAATTAAATAAAAAATTACTTTGTTTTCACCACTTTATAAATATACATAGATATCTACTTGTTTCATTCATTTAAATATAACATTCAATTGAAAATTTTATTTCATTCCAAACATTTATTTTCACAAAGCATCAAAATAAAAAAAGTACTTAAAAGTTTTAACTCCCTATTCATCTACTCTCCTTCCATACGTTGAACTCAAGTAGCTCGTATTTATGGGAGGAGTATTTATATACGTAATGTTAAAGAAATAAAAACAATTCAATATTAAAAAACTTATTCAATAACTGCAAATCGACAGAACAATTTTCAAATAATAATAAAAAAAATATATATACTAATTAATATGCTAGATAGTATCATTATTTATTTTATTTTTTTTAAAAGAAAGACAACGTTACAAATAACCTGACAATATTTGAAAATCTCCTACTACCATCACAGTAAGCGGAAGATGTTGCTTGTGTCGTAAATGGAGGAATTGAACTCGCGATGTCAACTCAGCCACTGACCGATCAGGGAGTTTATTTGCTTTTTGAATTGTTCATATTTCAAAGTTTCGGTTACATTCATTTTGTTTTTGGATAATAATAGATACACATCTTATACCTAAATACAAGTAGTGGTGCTATGCTGTGGTCGTTCTTAGCATTGGGATGGCTATTAAACCATTTGTTTTGAATATGTTGCTTATACTATCAGTGAGGTGAATGCATATTAAGTACTCAGCCGTCGATTTATTCTCACATTTATTACAATTTTTTTGAACAAACACACTACTAAAATGGTAAAAATAGCAGCATAAAAATGTTGATAAAAACACATTGTTATTTGTAACTTTTCGAACTATGCATATTTTCGTAGTAGAAAAATGTGTCAATACATATGCCCATTTCCAATACAATAGGCACAACTAATAACTAATAAGTGACACAAAGGGAACGTCTTCAAAGGTATTCTGGTGCCTTGTTATGCAAACAAACAAGAAACATACAAACATTTCGGTGGATTTCACAGACGAACGTAACGAACGACGAAAGAACTTAAAGATGTGTAATATGTTTTGTTTTACGGAAAAATGTTTTTTGGCGATCGTAACTGTTTAACCCATAACTTGTGGTTGTGGCTATCACGACACCAAAAAACATGTAGTAATTGTTCATATTTGGCAAGTTTTTGATCATGTATATATATTTTGTAATTGAATTTTCCGCTGGAATACATACATTATCCTTTCTTATTAAATGCTTATTAAAATAAAATAAAATAAACGATTAAACTTTGTTGTTTAAAATACGAAACTCTAAATTCTATTGTTCTGAAC
This sequence comes from Halesus radiatus, assembly GCA_022606495.2. Classification (NCBI taxonomy): domain Eukaryota; kingdom Metazoa; phylum Arthropoda; class Insecta; order Trichoptera; family Limnephilidae; genus Halesus; species Halesus radiatus. Next base: position 13,585 of record JAHDVE020011432.1, on the reverse strand, counting down.
TCCTGCAACTCATAAACCTACGCATACCCACAAGAACAACCCGACAAAATTCCACTGCAGTATACTTACGCACAACTACATTGCCCATTCCCAACACAGCGGTTCACATTATGGGAAATAAATACTTAGGTGATATTGATGAGTTTAACGTTACTTTGATGAATTTTATGAACTGTACCAAAAAAGTATTCCAATAATTTTTTTTATTTATTTAAACGTCCAGAGAGCTTTTAAATATAAGTACATATTCATAAATCTTCTACAGTTTTTTTTTTAATACCTGACCACCGTAGTTTTTTTTTCTTTCTTCAATTTTTAATTCTTGAATTTTTTACATGTTCTATTTACGTAAAGATATACTATTTATATAAATGCCAGTATAATATTTAAAAAATATATAATTAATTAAAAAAAATTCTAGCTGGTTTCGCTGTTCATCTTTTCCGAACGTAAATATTAGCTATATTTACTAATATAGCTAATACTATAATGCTATACTAAATGCTATACTAATGCTATACTAATGCTATACTAATGCTATACTAAATTAAAGACAAGGAACACAAGACAAACTGTAACCCTTTTCTTCAATACTTACACAATCATCAGTCTCATTCATTAACCAATAGGATGCATGATCTGAGCAACAAGTTTGGAGGCATTGTTGATATATTTGCTGACTCCATTTATGCAGTAAAGAGTCATCTATACAAGCACTTTGGTTAATACTACAATATGTATTATTGAAGCTTCGATAATATAACTTTAATAATTTGTGTGATAATATTGTTTTAGTATTTTTATTTTTATTTTATGTTACTGCTAAAATTAAAAAAAAGATCGTTACTTTATGGTTTAAAATCACTATATACTTAACGATTTTGATAGCTCTTTATATTATGTTTTCAGATCCATATAAAAGCCCAGACGGGCATATAATTGAATAAATAAATAAATCTAAAAGTTGTAAGCACCTACATATTTTACGATTCCAATAATACACGATCCTTTGCCTAATAAGGAACTACAGTGAAAAATATAATGACTTCAAAAATATATTTTCATATAGATCAGCAAACGCCGATTCTGAACATATAACTTTTACATAGTTAGAATTTATAAATCGTTTTTTAAAAGTGAACAAAAAATCATCTCATAGAAACTCTTTGTTATGTTGGTACCATTGCAATTGGAACATCCGACGTCACGTGCGCATTCTGTTTTGGGATTAGTATGGAGATTTTTATTTTTCGATTTTGTTTTGTATTTTAAATATATATTTTTTTTTTACTTTTGACGAAATTTAAACTTAATTTGGCTGACTTTAAGCTCTATAATTGTTGTTCAATATAAAAAAAGAAACTAATATTATTGAAAGAATTTAGACTATTCATCAGCAAACCAATCATCAATACGGATATTATGATAATGCTCAGTACTATTATTATTCTTTGAGTTAAAGTTTCTAAAAAGGTGCAATTTTTTCTTACTTACGTTTAGTTATGGTTTATTATGAATAGAAAATAAAATTATGTATGGTAGAGCTCATCCTTATTTTGACATTTGACAAACTGATCAAAACCGACCAGACATAGATTTGAAGCGTTTTGGCGGGAATTTTTGAAGAATTGAAACTTTGAAAGTTATTTTTAATATGAAAACTAACTTTGGAAAAAAAAACTAATATACTAGTATTTAAGTTTGAACGTCATTGTTCATAAAAAAATGAACTGGAGTTCCTTATTGAAATTTAATATTTTCATCGTTTTAGTGTGTCTTTACAGCGGTGTATTCGACAGATAAAATGACGTTATCTTCCTGTCAATTCGGTAGAAAAACACATTTCACGGTCCGGAGGGAAACTTCAATGAAATCAGAAACTGAGGAAGAATGCGAGGTGTTGTGCTTTACATTATAAGCAGAGCATTCTTTCAAAGAACAACAATAACTTCTTTCCTTTAATGTTATTTTTTATTGACTCGGCAATGTGCAAAATATTATTTGCATGATAGTTTTATTTTTCTTCACTCAAAAGATATGTTATTTATTTCCTTAGTTTAAGTTTAATGTCGAAAGTTTTGCGGGTTCAATTTCCGTCACAAAAAAAAAATTCCAATGGTTTTTTTTTTATACCATAACGAATTGTTATTTTATAAGCACATTATTAAAATGGCGACCGGGTCTTGATGAAAAAATAACTTTACAGGTGTCGTAAGGAACATTAGTTTAAAAAAAATAACATATGTATATATATGTTATGGTTCAGATTTTCACGGGTGTAAGATGTACAATAAATTTATCGGTTTACCCGCGTAACGTAGTCCTTAGAAGCACTTTTTAACGCCTGACGTTTCGGACAAATCACACTGTCAACCTTCAGAGGCCTTATGCCTTGAGTTTTGTTTTGAACTGATCGCTTGCGCGTGTCCGTTCAATATATATTCTAGTAAACCATAACTGAACATAAGTAATAAAGTTACATACCTTTTAGAATCTGTAACTCAAAGAATAATAATAGTATTGAGCATTTATATTATCATAATATCCGTATTGATAATTGGTTTACTCGTGAATATTCTAATTTATTTCACTGATAATAGTTTTGTTTTTATATTGAACAACAATTGTAGAGTTTAAAGTCACCCAAATTAAGTTAAAATTTCACCAAAAAAAATAAAATGAATACATATTTTTAAAGCCATTATATTTTTCACTGGAGTTAGTTATTATATAGAGAATAGGAAGTAATATTTGTACAGCGCCTTTAGGTGATGTTTCACTAAAATAGTTCTATGCAAATCATCCAATTATTATTATTATTATTTTTATTATATTAAAACTTTGTAAAAATGGAATGATTAGTCCAGTAAATACTTGAATGGATATGTCTTGGTGGTCTTATCAGGGCAATACTGTGAGTTTTTTAACACTGTAAAATAATCGCACATGCCAAGGTATGTACCGACAGTATACTAGGTACATAGATATCAGACTTGAAGCAAAAAAATAGTTATACATATTTCATTGTATTTTGTTAAAAAAAACTCTCTCTAGAACTTCACAACCATTTAAAATAAGTCTACCATTATTCTAATTTCAGCCAAAAATATGTCATTGAAAATTTACTCGTATTATGATGATCGAATTTCCAAACATTTTCATCACTTTCACGCTTCACACCGAGCAGATAAAATTCTACAGGCATTGCAAATTTTTTTAAACTCCAACATAATGTGAAATGCCATTTCCCAACGTAAAAAATGGCACCTAAACAAACAGAATAAAAGCGCCCATTGTCATCAGAAAGATCCGGCAAATTGGGCAGCTAGAAGTTCCTACCGCCCGAGGAGCGAGAAGCGAACCGAGCGGTACTACCCAGACGTAGTACCTACGGTACCTACCGAGGCAGTCAGCTCGCTATCGAGGCGGTCCGATAGCGGCCCAGTCTTCAGTTGCTCGTCGTTCAGTACCCGACCGCACACGGTATCGGCTGCCCGCGAGCTCGGTAGTATAAAGCGGGAGAAAAACATACGAAAACGAAAAGCGCGCGCGACCACGCTCGAACTTTTCACGCCGCACGGAAACTTCACAATTTTCACTCAGGGATCTTGATAAACAGTGAATTTATGTTTTCTTGCTCTCAATTTGGTAATTTCTTTGACAATAAGTTAATCAGCCCTCAATAGTGGAAATCATTCAAAATAACAATATTAACTTATTTTCTGATCAAAAAAAGAGTGACCGCAGTTTTTACAACAGTGCAATACAATAAACTTGACAGATACATAATAAAACTTTGTTACAACTGACACTCGTTCTGAATGAAAAATTCATAAAAATCATTATTAAATTGTGTATTTTTTCTCTTTTTGACTTGCTGTCAACATCACAATAGTGCATGAAAAACCACCTTCTTTTTTCGTGTTAAAATATATCCTCTTGTGTATTTTTTTGATAAAAAAATAACAGTGATCATCCATTGTGGGAGTATTGTTTCTCATTGTGTTTGGAGGTGACTTCGTTTGTATGGTGAGTCTAATTTTATTCTATCTTGACTGTCAAATAGATAGTGTCTAAATTACATTAGGATATGTAATTACGCCGCTAAATTTATAGCTGTTTTATAAACAATCAGTTCCTATTATGTTGTTATTGTGTGTGTCAGTTTAGTATAAAAGATAACGAATCTGGGCTCATTAGCATTTTCATTGATTATTTAGGATAAAAATATGCGTGCATAGACTATTAATAGATATTACATGGACCATAGATATATAGATAATGGTATTTAAAAATAAGTTATTAGGATCTTAGAGAGTTTTGCCTTTCGTCTGAATCTTTTTTTGATCTTGGTCGGATCGAAAGCACGTTGATAACTATGAAAGGTGGTAGTTTTACTGCAAAATATATTTATTTCAAAATATTATTTTTATGATGATGCAATTGTTTTTAAGGTATTCTAAAGAATGTTTTTAATTTTTTTTATTAGTTACTATGTAGAGGTTGTACATGAATGTGACTTTAGTAATACATTTTAAGTATAAAGCATATAATATAGAGAGTATGTAAGTATAATGCATATTATTATAACACAAGTATAAAGTCACAGTATGCACAGTCCTCACTTGGGTTTCCTGTTCCGAGGCGACCTGCACTTTTCTTTTTACTAAATATCCATTTGTTTTAAATTGTCTTTATATAGTTTGCAAGTTCATAAATCACTCAGTTCTCTCAGCCATGTTTTGACTTTATTGTTAAAGATATTCATTACTGTAATTTTTTTTAATTAATTTTGTAAGGCATATAGTTTCGCAGCATGGAATTTAATATTCTTCTGCCCAAAGGATGTATTAAATTTGGGAAAAAACAGTATATTTTTACTTACTGCCTTGGTTTAGTATTTATGATCGGCAGTGGAGTATTCAGATATATTTTTGTTAAGTTTAAATAAGACATTTTTTGAGTAAAGTTTTTTTTAAATTATATAATAGAAAGAGCCGGGGACGAACGAAGACAAGAATAATATAATATAATAATAATAGTAATAGTATTTATTTATTTGAAACACACATGATTTAACAACAAAATGTAAGAAAGCTTTGACTGTCCAATTAGGAACAAATCCCGTTTTAGGACAGTCAAATTGACAAGTTTAGTTCATATTTAGTGCCATTATACAAAAATAGAAGGGAAAAAAGGTAGTATTGACATAGCATAGTAATATAATATATTTAGTAAAAAAGTATAATCATTAAGTATAAAGAAATGTGAAGAATGGTACAGAAACAAAAAATTGTGTATAGTATAATAATTAATATAGAAGAGTAGTTAAGTTCAAAGCGATAAGAAAAAAATATAGAGCGAATCTAATATTAATAGTCAGAATAACAGAGCGTGCAAGAGACGATGCGTGAATGTGATTGGAGCAAAACGCGTGTGTCACGGCAGAGTGTGTGGCGGTCCATTCTCTCTGTCCATCCCTCCGGATGATTAGTTAGTCATTAAGTGCAAGTATCACTCATATGGGCTACTTCAAATACAAATCATTCCAAAATGTATTGCTCTGACGAATTACCAAAAGTCCCTGGTTCGTCAGGAATAGCGTAATTAACAAAATCCTTCACTCCGAAAACATATAATAGATATAGCCTAAACCTTTTTACTCCAAATTAGAAACGAACTCGAATCCTTCCATCTCCAACTTTCCATCTAAGCCAAATTCCATCTTATACCCTCCATTACCTTAGTGAGCGGGCATAAATATAAGCCGCTAGAACATAAACGACAGTTTACAATTATTTAAAATAAAAATAAATAAAAGCCCTACAGTAGCAATAGGCAGCCCGCTTACTGGGTAGAGAAGATAATCTCCACATTTATGCACCTCTAACCACCGTTGATACAGGAAGAGGGAGAAATGTTCCCTGGCACTGTACACAAAAATTTTACAATACGATAATAATACGTGCAAGTCGTAGGAGTGAATTTTTCGTTTGTTTTATCATAAATAATTTGCGTAGTTTGTTTGACCGGTCAGTGGCCGAGTTGGCATCGCACTTGGGTCTCACCCAGGCGTCGTCAGTTCAATTCGGCTGGCTAAATCCTACATTACGACACAAGCAACATCTTCCGCCTACTGTGATGGTAGTAGGAGATTTTCGAATAATCGTGGATATGGGAGTATTCTGGCGTGGTAAGTAAAAACACAGTAGCTTGCTTAGGGCTTTCAAGGAAGATACCACTTATTACTAAGATATTACTTAAGACGGCAGTATGCAGGTAATATTACATTTGGCCCAATTCGTATTTAACGACTATGTGAGTTATTGTTGATTGGCTTGTAAAACAATAATATTATTTTATTTATTGGTTATAATAATAATCGTTTTCGTTTTATTATGATGGGCTTTGTTTTATTACACACTAAACTATAGTTGGCGCAGAACTAATACTTGATTGGTTATCGATTAAAGTTTCCCATGTTTATTACAAAACCTCCTTTCTTTGACCGAAATACACCAATGTCGAAATTATTTATTGATTGTACGAGTATATCGTCAACTGCAATCAGCCTGGAAAGTTGTAGACAAATCGCGCAATTATTATACATATATTTAAAGAAGTTTACCCTTGTTTAAAAGATACCTGAATGATATTTTTAAGTTACAATGATTATAAGAACATCGCAGAGGAGCTATTGTATACATATATTTAAAGAAGTTTACCCTTGTTTAAAAGATACCTGAATGATATTTTTAAGTTACAATGATTATAAGAACATCGCAGAGAAGCTATTGTATACATATATTTAAAGAAGTTTACCCTTGTTTAAAAGAAACCGAATGATATTTTTAAGTTACAATGATTATAAGAACATCGCAGAGGAGCTATTTTATACATATATTTAAAGAAGTTTACCCTTGTTTAAAAGATACCTGAATGATATTTTTAAGTTACAATGATTATAAGAACATCGCAGAGGAGCTATTGTATATATATATTTTTTTATAATTATTTTTTTACTTATCTACGATCCCAAAATTTGTTCTTCTCTTTTCTTTAAATAAGCTAAAATATATAGGTATTAAATTGAATTTTACAATAAATTTTCGTACATTGCATTTGACCGCGGCACACCTGTATTCGGCTCACGGCACACCAGTGTGCCACGACACACCGGTTGCGGAGCACTGCCTTAAAGGGTTCCATGTTCAACCCGGCGAGTGCAAACCTATTAAATTTATGCAAAGATTTATTCGCATTTGGAAAATATCTGTTTCTGAGTGATCCTCTCGTGATCAGCCTGTGGAGAAGATTATCTTCCATTGAATGCCGAAACAGCTGCCATAATAATAATTTAAAAAAACAAACATAGTACTTGCTGAACTTAATAATAACATTATTAAATTTGATTTCCTTTGAATATAAAAAAAAAATTAAATGGAGTTCTATGAATTAACGGTCTGCATCCAAAAATACTACGCAGGTTGCTAACTCAAGAAATACTACAAATGTTATTCTGTATTTTCTACACGGGTAATTAGGAAAATGTATGAGGTTTCAAAAGACAATAATTCTGACATTGTAATCGTTTAAATTCTGAATGAAATATGTACGGGAATATTACATAAAGCGAAAAATGCTGTCAATGGTTTTCAAACTGCACCTATTTTCAGACATTTTGGGATGTGTTTCAAAGAATTTATAGATTTCAGTTTGAAGATTTTTGTCCTTTGAAATCTATTATATTTTCCTAACTACCGTAAGAATTTATAGATAAACTGTTCAGGAGACATTTTTGAGTGCTGTCCCTTAATCACAATATCAATTAATACATTTTCTGTTGCTTATAATAGTTCGTGGTTAGTGAACAGATCTTAACAGACAGGTGCTTTCCAGCCTTCATCTCTTTATCTCCTTCTCTTTATCAATTCCTCCAGTGTCACATGATGGACTTACAGAAATGAATCTAAAGCTATCATCGGGAACGTAGATATTTAACTTTATGGGAATGGTTTAACGAGCCGAACATATACGTAGTTGCGCTGAACTAGAAATTCCAGAAAGGTGTGCGGTTTTCCTGATGCCAGAGCTCGGCATTCGAAAGTTCTTTGCAAATAATCAGATGTTCTGCTTTATAAGATATTTTTCGCTAACAGTTGGTAAAGGGCAATGTGTTTAACTCTTCAAATCAAAATGTATATTATGGCGAATATTCAGTAATCTAAAAATTAATATCTTGTCCAAATCGGAAAGCCCTCGGGTAATGTTAATATACACTTCAATGTTTTCCACGTCACGACACGTGTTTGTTACAAAGTTACCATCCGGACTCATTCACTTCTCCGCAAACAACAGTTGTTGTAAGTTGTCACTTGTTAGTTAGTTGCCAGCACTGAAGATAACTCCTAGAAGTGGGAATCTATATGGTTATGAAAGAAAACTGATTTTGGAAAATTATTCCTTTCGACTCCTGGACCAAATTCATTAATTATTCAAGAACATTTGACTTGGTCCGTTTGACAGATTCACCTATCTTAACCAACGGAACACAGATGTCAGTTGGGAATGCTGTCTCGGCTCTATTTGTATTTCAAGATTTCAATGAATGATGTTTGGTGGAACTAGCATCATTGGACTTGGACTTGGACATCATTTATGCACAGAGTTCCTAAAATAATTTGTTTACTGACTAACGAAATTGTTAAAATGGAATGATCTAATGATACTTTGCTTTGATTTTTGTTGTTGTAGTGAAATGAAAATTATAACTATACAATGATATAACTACGGAGTACTAATATTGAACGCTTGAACTTAAAGATGTCATTCTCGCTGTGTGTAGCGAGAGAATATATTGTAAGATTGTCAGAGTAGACCGGCGTAGAATTTCTTCGATTGTGTAACAATTTATTCCTTTAATTTCTACTCCACAATCCACCTTTGTTTTGCAGGGTATGTAATGTATTTATGAATGAGAGAGCTGCATGCCCCCAAATAATGGAGAATTGAGTAATTAATTGTCTGACAATAGTCGACTATTTCCATCCAATATGGGGTAGACTGCAGCTATTGACTTCTTTGCAGATAAGATTTTTTCCTTTGCCTTTTTGCCATGTTAATTTTGAGTGACTGCAATGATTTTTTTCCATGGAATCTTTTCCCCAAATAGTATGTTTTAAAACGAACACGGTTGTTTCTACGACATTCTTTAAAAATCCCTTAAATATGAATTTCAAATAACATTTTTTTTAATAAGTTGATTTCATATGATTCGTTATTTTATTCAACATCTCGGCTGTAGAATGATTTACTTGATGATTTCCTCCCATGGGTCTCATCAAGACCCAGGTTCCTACCTTTTCTCAAGACTCCCCATGCAACAACCCCAAAGATGACATAGTTTGAAGGCGTAGAATGTGAATTTAATATTTTAAAAAAAAAACAGTGATTTTGGAGGTTTGCGTTATCAAATTTATCAGAATTAAGGAAACATTTACCTCACTTCGGGCACACGGACATGCTCACAACACACTTCTATCGATTTATCTCTTCATTTCCTAGTTGCCCATACTACCTTTGAGACCACAGTTGTTCAAATGTTGGCTTAACCTTCGTCATTCGATTATCAGGAACCCTATTGAGCGTTTCTATGTCACCAAGCGTTTTTGGCTAATGTAGATCGATAGAGAAGTTTTAATAAGAGGCATTAAATATTCCAAGTTATGCACACTGTTTGCAGAGTAAATAAGAAACCACGGAAATGAGGTGAATTGCATTGCCAGTTTTTACGTAAACCTAATTATTACTCGAATACATGTATATATATATATATTTTTTTAAATTAATGTAAATCAAATTTAATAATGTTATTATTAAGTTCTGCAAGTATTTTCAGTGTTTATTATTGTGACAGCTGTTTCGTCGTTTAAGGCCATTTTTAAACTGCGATTAATCCACATTGTGACGACTTATTTATATGATTTTATTTAGTGTCACACAATTCTAATTTGGACAGGTTTTTAAAAATAATGATTTATTACCGGTAAAACCGATTTAGTTTGAAAATGAAAATTCTCTCTTCTGTGAGGTTGAACCTAATCTTACCTAACCTAATTATAATAATTTTTTTGTTTAAAAAAAAATTATAGGAGTGTACAATTTTTAAAAACGTCACCTTTAAAAATATGTCGATTTATCCGGTCAATAATATGTTATATGAATGATGACGCGCTAGTCCGGTTTTAATCCTTGCTTGCCCGATAGTTGTCCCATATCATATTACGAGTATGGCCGATATTGATTTGGTAAACTCCAATCGTGTAAATTCGGTTTCTTTGTGTTAAACATAGGTATTATAAAAATAGACATATTTTGAATAACAAACGCGTAAACAATCGTGCGTCAACAGTAAGTTGCAGCACGCTGTCCCCGTTCATTCATGGATATATCGCTGTGAAATTGAACTTTGCCCCGATGAATAATTTTATTTGATTTCATCAATAATAAATAGTATAAGTACGTGAAAGTCGCGCTATGATATATGCGGGGCCTAGGGTGGATTTTATTTATTTAGTCTAAATATTAGCTTTTAAGAAGATGTTTATCGATGATCAATATCTATATATGAAAATGAATGTTTGTCTGTCTGTAATCGATTTGCTTGAAAATTACTAGACCGATATTCATAGAAAGTATAACGAAATTTGTAATATCATTGAAACAATTCGTTTCTCATTAGGTACTCATAATACGGGAAATAAATATAACGGATCACTGTTGCGCCTGTTTTAGCTCCGTATTTTATTTATACGCACAGCTTGAGTCAGATTGCATCGCAAAAAAATATAACAACTAGCCCCGATTATACATCGGATTACATGGATTTCGCCATTTAGGTGATTTTTCTTGAAAAACGGCGCTCTACAAATTATCCACATATTATTAGCGTTATATGTATAATGCATATTTGTCCGTCGGGATCGCCTGCCGAACTCGTACTGAACGGCCAATGTGTGGACGCCGGTTTGTGCGAGTTCGGCCAACTAGTTTGAAGGTTGGGCCAACTAGTTCGCCACCACGGCGATCTCGGGCAAACTTGCCGAACTCGAGCTAACGTTGGCACAACGCGTACGAACCAGCCCTCTACACAACCGCCAAAACGTTCGAGTTGGGAGGTTGGGCGATCGTATAGTCCTGGCATCAAATTGACGCCTGCATCGTTTTGGCGGGTCGGTCGCACTGAGAAAATGGAAACTTTATTATTACAAATCTGTCATAAAAAAGTTCACAATGTTGGTTTCCTTATTAATGAATGTAAAATTCTATTTAGTGTCTGTATTTTAAATATGTATGATAGGTGGGGAATATCAATAGGGCTCAGAGAAACAATTCGTTGTAGTATAATCTTTGTTTATTTTATAATAATCGTATAACGTCCACTAGGTACTAAGTCTTAATATTAAAGAGTGTCTATTTCACTGAATTCACTTGGACTTAATTCTATGGAGTGTCTAATTCACTGAGTTTACTTTAGGTTACAAAGGCACTGGGTAACTCCACTGAGTTGACTTTAGTTTACAAAGGCACTGGGTAACTTCACTGAGTTGGCTTTAGTTTACAAAGGCACTGGGTAACTTCACTGAGTTGACTTTAGTTTACAAAGGCACTGGGTAACTTCACTCCGCGGTGACCTTCCTTTCCGGAGGTAAGTCGAGGTAAGCCCTCCACGGGTGGAAAGTCCGTGGTGGGGGTTTGGCAGCTATTTGCTGGTAACAGCGGGAGTCTGCAGCTCCGGGAGAACTGCCTTCTGTAGCCAAAATCCCCCCGTTTGACCGCCTGTCGAACTCGACGGCGGTTTCTTCGGTCGCCCGTCCCTGGCGTCCGGCGGCTTGTGATTGGCTCGGCATGGCGCACGGGGTTTATCCCTTTGGGGGCTGCAGCGGAGCCTTCCGGGCGGGCGAGTTCTTTCAACGGCGTTTTAGCTCATTGCCATCTCGTATCAATCCACCCGGGCTTCTTGAGCCAAAACTTCGTTGTTTGGATCGTCCACCCGGTCTCCTTGGATTTCCGGTGCCCTTTTTATGTCGTCTGCATGGATTTTAATATGTTTGCCCCTTTTATCTACCCAGTAGGTGTTTCCTCTTCCTATTTTCGTGATAATTTTATGAGGACCACTCCATTTTGGTGCAAATCCTGCGAAGTTTCCTTCTGGGGCCCCGGTTAGCTGGTGTTCCTTTATTAACACCGCTTCTCCTTGGTGGTATATAAGCAAGGCTTGCGCCACTGGGGCGTACCTCTCTTGGTACGCTGCTTGGTTTACTCTAATGTTCTCATCTGCTATTTCTCGCTGGTGGGGTAAGACAATTTCCCCTTCTGCGTTGTCTGGGTAAGCCTGCCACTCTCCTGGTCTCGGTATATCGTATCCCAGTAGTGCTTTACTGGGTGATACGCCTGTTGCTTCGTTCCGCCTGTTTCGGGTCGTCATTATTACTCCCGACAGTTTGTCATCCCATTCGTTGTGAGGTGAGTCTCTGAGGAGAATTCTCAGTCCTTTTTTGATCTCCTGGTTTCTCCTTTCTGTAGGGTTTGAGCGTGGGTGGTAGATGGCTGTTGTCCAATGATTACATTGCCATTTTTCTACTGCGGCCAGCCATTGGCGGTGGATGAACTGTCGTCCGTTATCTGTGAGTATGCGTCTCGGGTAGCCATACCTTGGGAACACGTCTGTTTCTAAATGGCGGATTATGATCTTTGCTTTGCTTGATTTTATCGGAAATGCTTCTACCCATCTTGTGAATAAGTCTGTTACCACGAGTATGAATCTATTTCCATGTAAGGTTCTTGGGTATGGTCCCATGATGTCGGCAGCGACCACTTCAAATGGTTTGTTTGGTTTTGTGCCTCCTTGAGGAGCGGCGGGTCTATTTGGGCCGCGTTTTGATGTTGCACACGTCATGCACTGACGTACTAGTCTGCGGATCTCTTCGTTCATTCCCGGCCAGAAGTAGTGCGCTGCTATTGCTCTCGTTGTCTCTGCTGCTCCCGGGTGGTTTGCCGTGTCCGAGTTATGATATTCTTCCAAAACTTTTGGAATTGTGTTTCTAGGGACAACCAATCTATCCATCTTTCCTTCGTCTCTTTTCCAGAGTACTCCTCGGTGAACGTTGTACCTTGTGTAGTGCTTGATGTCAATGGCATTGCTCAGAATCTCTCTATCGTTTAGGGTGTTCCAACGACCTATCCTTTTCCGTATTTCTCGATCTGTTGGTTGTCCTAATTTTACCGCACTTGCTAGGGTTTGTTGTTCTTCTTCCTCCTCCGAGTCTATTTGGTTTATGCCGTCATATATTCCAACTTCCGGATAGCTCTCTCGAGTGTTCCCTGTTACCATTTCGAGTACCATCTGCGTTGGCCCTGGGTTTCTGGACAACGCGTCGGCGAGCTCGTTGGCTTTTCCCGGACAGTGTTCTACGGTAAAGTCGTAGTCTTGCAACAGTAGAGCCCATCTTGTGAGCTTGGCTCTTTCGTTCTTCGCTTCATTTAGCCATGTTAGAGCTCGGTTGTCCGTTATGAGTTTAAAATG
>JAHDVE020011431.1:0-32454 GCA_022606495.2 Halesus radiatus | reverse complement strand
TTATCACGTAAACACTTTCAGGAAATATTATTATGTAAATATGTAATCGCAATATGTACACTCCGCTTCTCTACACAAGAATTGCTTAAAAGAGAAGTGTTGAATTGTATTCAATTTAAATAATAAAATACAAATATTTTAATTTTAATTTTTTTATTTAAAACATTTTTCTTTTATATTTCATACCTAGCAAGTAGGAAAAATATTTGATAAATTTAAGACGATTCACTCGACGCGCGGACAAGACCGAAACCCGCCGTTGAAAATAAACCACGAACAAATAAGTTCCCGTAGTCTGGCCATAGCTCTTCACAAGCAAACAGGGGGCGGGGACCCCTTATTCAATAAACGGCGCCCGTTGTTGGCGGGAGGCTGTTGTTGGCATGTTATCGCCAATGCCAACACCGGCCGACAACGGTTGTTAGCGAAGCCGTAAGCAGAAAATACGAACTTTCGACAAGTGCGAAACATTAACAGAGTCCAAGTGGAACGTTCACTATAAAAATTCAGCGATGCAGTTTACATAGGCAAGTGTGAAAATAAAAGAAAACACATATACAGTTGAAGGAGATTTTCTGTGGTTGGGAGGAATTATAATCGTCTGCCCGTCTTGTTGTTTTTGGTGGGAAATTATATAAAGATAATGGTTTCCATATGAGATGGAATTTAAACCGAGCTATATTTTTTAATTTTTTTCACTACGATATCCCCAATTGGGGAATATAAGTGGGGCATGGGAAAGGAAATGGGCAAGAAGAAGGTCGGGTAGTATCTGGCTAATAAACTAAATAAAGTTTATTACGACTTAAACCATTCTCATCTACAATATGGTATTATCGGATGGGGAAGTTCATGTGATTCCACCATAAAACCAGTCTTCACAGCACAAAGACTATTTTGAAAATTATGGGTTGAGATCCCACCAGAGCTCCTACATACTATGTTTTTAATGGCCTGCACTTAATTATATTCAAAAGATATTTTAATTTACGCATCAAGGAACCAGGATAAACTTGCACATACAAACTCGGGTCGATTCACAAGATCCTCATTACAACATAAATTCCATTAACCTAGAACTAAATTGACTTTTGGAGAAAAAAATTTGCAATAAACCATTAAAAAATTAACCGACTTCAAAAGAAGTATTAAGACATCGATTATGGACCCGGGAAGGAAGAATATAGATACAATGTTGCAACCTAACAAAGATTAAAGCTTATGTTACGTTATCTTCTATATCAAGGAGCTTTCGTTCCTTTATTGCTTTATAATTATCAACATAATATTTTTTATATTGCTGTTAACTATGCTTATATCTTATATTTAAATTTAAACTTACTTTACACAAGTACTCGCAAAAAAAATAAACTTGACATAATTCATACACAGAATCACGTACAATGTGACCTCAGAACTGGGTACCAGTAAGGTCACATTATTTCCGAATATTATAAAAAATTACCAAAGAATAATTATTTTTTAAATAATAAAAATAATTAAAAAAATCATATTTGATTACTAAACACGACTAAAACAATATTAAGTAACGTTTTTTTCATTTCTACTCTAATGATGATCTATCACAAGGCTAGCAATCGTTGGTGCAAAGATGTCAGGTGGGAATGCTGTCTTTGTTCTACCAGTATTTCAGTGGAAGATACTCCGAGGGACTAACGTCATTGATCCCTTCGGTACCGACGCACCGTGCACAGTCGGAAAACACGCCAAACATGCCCCTAACGACACACCAAAAATGGACGGTTAAACGAGAGGCCAAGGCGTGTTTTACTTGCAGTATTAAATTAAATCATTTATTAAATTTCTAGGCCATCAAATTCTCAAACCGAAAACACATCATTTTGCATTACTTCCCATTGCATCGACTTAACGCGCTAATCTGGAATGACCTACCAGGTAAGTATATTTCTGTATCTGTTTGCACATTATAAGATAAACCCTGGTAAGTAAAATTTGTAGAGCGCCCTTGAGGTGATTTTTCACAAAAACGGCGCTATACAAATCATCCAATTATTATTATTATTAAGTTTCGCAGGTACGATTTTTGCTTTGAATTATATATGCAAAGAATTCAAGCATATTCAACATAGTAATAGCATTTAAAATTCATCAGCAAAGCAAATATGTGCACCTTGCACTTACCTTGGCGTTTTTCCGCCACTTTTCTCAAGACAATCTACATGCAAATTCGATCTTCATTCTACACGATGATTAATATAAGGCCTGCCCTTGCCCGAGTCTTCTCAGGTCTCAGATAATAAAACTGTGAAGAATAAAAAACAACAAAAATATTTAAATGATTTTGACAAGGGCAAAACCAAAAAAATAATTTTAAATAAAAAAAGGAGACAAACAGAGTGGACATTCTAACTGACTATCTCACCATCACGCCGTTTTTCCGCAGGGGTAGGCAGAGAGGATGGACTGCCAAACATCTCGGTCTTGGAATACACACCACTTCATTCACATTTATTCGTCGTCTCAAACATAAGTATATGACCCATTTACATTAAGTGGTGGCAGTAATTATAGGTTTTCAATGAAACATTGTATGACTTCACTGGGGGTTCCACAGGGCATCTAGGTTATACCTGGGCTATTTTCATAACTTTAAAGCAAATATCGCTAAGAGATCTGAGAGCTGTTGATATTCGTATACATATAGACGGGGGAAGCGTCCAAGGTGGCCGCCCAAGCAAGAGGCCTCCAACTAGAAATTTCTGCACTTATCGGCATATCGGTATCGATACTATTTAGTCTAACAGTAGGCTTAGAATTTCAACAGCTTACTTTTTAATACATAGAGAGCTAGACCTAAGAGCTCTTGATATTCGAATATATATGTAGGGGAAGCATCCAAGATGACAGCGTCAAGCAAGAGACATTCTACTAGAGATGTTTGCAATAACTGACATACCGGTATCAATAGGGTTTCAGTAGACGTAGAATTTTTGCAACATGATTTTGAGGGAAAAAAATTTGGATATTCGGAAAAAATGTAAGACTGATGAAAGCGTAATAAATAAAATATATAGGCATCTAGAGTGGATGAAAAAAGAAATGCGTATAAGGCGGATTAATCCAAAGAAGACATGGTACAATCAACTCAATGAAATATTTGAGTCGGGCCGTGTAGAGAGTCAGAATAACATAACCCATAAACTGATTTTTTTAAAGTTATGCTTAAATTTTCATCAGCTTCTTAAAGAATAAACACCAGAAAAATAAATAAAAGTAAAAAAAAAGAAGTTCGTAAACAAACAGTTTTGCGAAGATGTAATTAGAGTAACTTATTCTCCATCAATTTTTATAAAGTTGTTACAAGACTATAACAAGCCATACGTGATTCAAATTCAATTTGTATGTAATCAACATTGCTTATTGAAAAATTCAACATGACACCCGAGAAGGCAAATGAATTATTTGATGATGTTAACATTGACCATTAAAATTTAAATAAAGGGCTAAGTGAAGAACCCAAAATTATAAAACATCATACAGACTTGGAGGAAAAGACGTGAACTATACTTTGAAGAAACCCATACAATAAACAGCTAACCTTTGGTTTCAATACCGAATAGGTATTTTGATAGAAGATGAATAATGGGTAAGTGAAAGAAAAAGTCGAGAAAACTAGTCAAGAAAGACACGGCTCGTTCTAGTGAATAAAATACCTCAGTTGGGTCATGTAAATAGTCGGAATTACACCAAGAGACTATTAATGAAAGCGAATGAAGTATTGTATGAAGTAAGTTTTTTAGTAGACATATTGTATAATTAATCTCTGAATTCATTATGTAATCAGCCTATATTGAAAGATATTAACTTGTAGGTCCCTAACAGCTATACTCGTGAAAGACCTCTTGTACCATTTTATGCTTCAAAAGAGAGAATTTCTGCTTATCAGAACACGCCAATCAACAGAGCGGTTCAACTGTTTAACGATGCTGCGGTGATCGTTGACATTTTTAAGGTCACTTACAGACAGTTTACCGACTATATTTTGACACGTGTCACAAAATAGACGCAAAACTGTCTCTACGACCCTCGTTCCACCTCGTTATGTTTTCCAATTATGTACATATTACAAAACTTACTATTTATTTATGCGTATTGTACTACTTAATATTTCTGCTCTTCTTTGTAATATTTTAGTTTTAAAGGATAATTTTAGGGCGTTCAACATTTTAAGACGATCCCTGTATTTAAATAGCATTAGGTTGGTTAGTTATATGTCTCATTTGCAAAATTTTACCATGGGCGTGACGATTAATTACGAGAATCATGATGAAGAAAAACAACTAGATATAAGCGAAGAAGGAAGAATACCGTGAGACCAGCAAAACTTGAATGCTCTTTATAAGCATGAACTTTTAAATTTTAATGATACTGAAAAACTTATGAACATTTCTATGAATATAGCGAACCATAAAAGGACTTGTTGAAATGATAATAATTGACATGATTATGCACGTATAAGGTGAGCGTGATAAACTGAAAAACGTAACTAATTATGACCGACAGAGCAAGCTGAGACATAAACAGTGCTGGGGGAAGAGGATAAGAATGGTAAATAAAACGAGATAAGGAGACTAGACAAAAATGAAGTATAGATTACTTCCAATAAAATACGAAAGAAAATTCTATCCCATAATAACAAGAATTTATACCGAATTCGGAAAAGAAAGAAATCTGAAGGAGTCGAAAGGTTTTATGTTAAGTGGTGATTAAGTTTTCTTTCAAATTGGTATAAGCCACACTTATTTTCTGTACAGTGAGCAGCGACGAGTTGACTGCACAGATAGGTTTTAACGTCTGAAAGTGCATTCTATCTGCAGCACACCTCGTGGTATCACTTCAAGGTATAAAGGATAAGGTTATTGCCCCAAACTCGAGCTGAGCAAACAGCAAACAACTCAACACAAGCACCAGGGAACAGGGCCGCATAAAATTCAATTTTCCCGGCGATACATCTCCCCGCCCGCGGCCGTCGTCATTATCCTGTCAGCGGAATGACGGGACTTAGAGCCACCGAGGGACACAGCAAACAGCACACGGAACACGGAACACGGCACACGGCACACGGAACACGGCACACGGCACACGGAACACGGCACACGGCACACGGCACACGGCACACGGCACACGGCACACGGCACACGGCACACGGCACACGGCACACGGCACACGGCACACGGCACACGGCACACGGCACACGGCACACGGCACACGGCACACGGCACACGGCACACGGCACACGGCACACGGTACACGGCACACGACACACAGCACACGGCACACGGCACACATCACAAAGCACACGGCACTCGGCATACAGTAAGCAGTAGGGAATCGTGCTAATACTAAATATAAAAATATATAAAATTACTAAGAAATATTTTATCTAAACCAGAATTTAATATATAAAAATCAACATAATAGATATTATTATTTTATTTTTTATACTTAAAATAGATAAAAAAAAATTAAAAAAGGTTTTCTCTCAATTTTCCACGAAAAATCAGACGAATGTCTGAGGAGAAAGGTGTCTTTTAAAGAAAATAAAAAAAACGTATTTTTAAATATAATTTAAATATATATATATATATTAATATTACGAACATAATAAGTAAAGAAAACCTTACTAACTAGAATATGTAATATAGATCAATGTAATATTGATTCGAATGACGTCACCGTTGGCCGTCCCCACAGGTTATGCAGATATGATAGAGCGCACCTTATTCTAATGACGGGCGTCGACCGGTTTCGCTTCTTGCAATATAATTATCTTGGCCGGGTTAATAGCCCTCTTGGGTGGGCTTGGCGCATGCCGAGGAGAATCCGAGGGGAAACCTGACATCTAGACGGTGTCTGTGGCGAAGGCATTACAAAAAACCGCTAATTTCGTTAAAAAAATTAACAACATTTTGAAATAAAATGGATCTCGAACCGAATGTTGAAATATAATTAATGTGTACAAATTTAAAAATTATAAATGAAAAAAATTGAAAAAAATAATCATTTAAATCCAGACAACCGATAAAATATCAAAGAGAAAAATTAAATACACTGATAAAATTATATATGAACCGTTTCAGCAGAAAAAATAGTTTGTGTCAAATGTGAACGAAAAAAAAAAACTCACACAAAAGTGAGCTCTGGCTTCGTGAAATTTGCACAGCTTGTTAAAGCCGCATATTTACAGGTAGACCTATTTTTTTCAGACAGTCAACTTCATATCTATTACGACCTATAAAGTTTTGAAAAATCAACTGAAACGTTAAAAACTAAAAATAGATGCCGAATAATTAAACACAGTTATATTAAGTTATAAACACAATTTCCACCATGAGCTACGGAGCTTTGAAATATCCAGTTATCAGTAAAAAAAAAAGACACGATGTAAAAAATTTTGTTAATTTAAAAAAAAAAATATTGAGGTAATAATAATGACTGCTTTCTGCAGGGTTTATGCAGTGACGTCACGTTTGATTCATGCTCGGAATCTGCTATTAAAAATCTCCTCAGATAAATCACAAGTGAGTCCAGAATGTTAATATTAACGAGTAGTTTGCAAAGTTACGGGCTATTACAAGTTACAGGCCATCAGTTATTGGTTATTGGAACAGCATCTGCAGGTCTCTGCACGTTCTACTGAACGATCGCGTATGAAAAAAAGCATTAGATCATTCAAGCTATCAATTTCATAAGACCAAAAAAAAATATATTTATCAATCAGCTTAATCATAGTCATTAATTTTTGCCGAATAAAAATAATGCTAGCCATATTTTAGTTCTGAAGAGTCGGGTACTTCCCATCTTCCTCTTTCTATACCCCTCCCCTCCCCCACCCCACTTCCTTCAGCTTCATAAAATACCCCAAATGAGGATCCCATCTTCCCAGTGGCTACGGGCACTTGTGACTCTTGTACGGTGTTCATATGCAAGAGGTACTCGTATGTGTGTAAATTGAGAGAAAGTGAGATACATTTATCATATAACTAGGTGATGAGTGCTCGGCCTTGCACGGGATTGTTTATTTTGGAATAAAGTTATGAAGTTGTGAATTTTTTTGACCTTGCGACGACTATTACTATCTCTATAAGTAAAATTTTATTTCATTCCAAACATTTATTTTTTCAAAATATATCTAAATAATAAGTTCTAAGTAGGTACCTACTTGTGTTTTCCATTTTTAAAATATTCAACCCAAACAAACGTTCCACTTTTGAATATGTAATCTGTGGCTAACTATGGGCTAACCTCAATAAAACATGGAGAGTTAAAATAATTTTCGTACTAATTTTAAAACGTTATAGCAACAGTTTTACATATTTGATTTAATTCAAACTACTCTCTAAACCTTCCCGGCACTAATGAGAACAAACTGTGCTAATTTCAGCGAAACTAGTCAAGTAATTTTCGAGAAAATGACACACAGACAAACATTCATTTTTATAAATAGATATTTCAGTATTCTTCTGACTCAAGTCTAGCTGGTTCCAAATAACAAGAAACATTTATTGTCATCCAGAATATCAACTATCTGCCAACAGTGTATCCTTAGATTACTTGGACATATTGCTCGCCAAATCGAGAACTCCAACAGCGAGTTACGTAATTTGATAACAAAAAACTTACCTTAGATGTAATGATTCTGCAATGAATCGAAGTCTTTTAAAGTCAATGGAGTAATTTGCATAGCTGACTTACCTGTGGAAGATAAGAAATAAAAATTATAAAACAGTTTAAATTAAATCATTTTTTTCATCCATGGTCATGGTAATTAAAAATATTATATATTGAAATCAGAATTTATAAAGATCGACCAAATTTTTGCTTCGTGAGCGACCGGTTATATTAAATCAAATTGAAACATAACCAGCAAAAATAACAATGCACGTTGACATGGGATTTAAAGCCATATTTGTTACCTAACCTGAACATACTTGTACACTACGCCATCGTCACCACCATCAAAATTATCGAAAAAAAAACATGAATAAAAGCATTTGCAAAATACGAAAATAATACTGAAAATAAGTCAGCTGCATGAATTATTTAATGTTTTTTTTACCGATGAAGGAGACTCATTAAATAACTGATGAAATTACAATCAGATTAAAAAAAAAATTATACAAGTCATCGAGCGTATTGAATATCACAAAACAGACACGCGTATAATTAAAAGTGAGTAATAAGAAACTGACCTGTCCGTCCAAATTGAAAAGGCATCCAATCAATTCATTAGCCTAACAGTAAACAAGTAACACAGCTGACCGCTACTTTGCATTTATCCCAAACTAGTTTATATTCCGACAGGTAACTTAGGCTATTCTTTCGACAGGTATTTCGGTTTATTTTTTCGACAGGTTTTCAGGTTGTTTTTTATCCGCGCCGATCCTGTAAGATCGTGAGTGTAATTGAATACGAGAGGAACAAATAGCCTCGGGCTTCAGGCGGCCCAGAAACAATTACCGCGTATTGTGGGCAGAGGGGGATTGGGAAGGTTTTGGTGCTGCACTGTTAAAGGGCTGCTTTTACGTTGTCGGATATAGATATAAAGTAATAATCAGAAGCTGAAATGGACAGAGAATCAGCGTTTAGAGAGAACCATTCAAATATAAAACATTTAAAATGGCGCTGATCGATTATTTGATGGGTCGTCAAATGTGACTAAAGTTTGAAACAACACTAAACTATAATTAAGCTTACTGTTGATTGTATTCACTCCTCAACACACAGTTTGCGCCGGGATTTTTTAGCTATTTTTTATTATTTACTTTACTATTATTTTTTTATCGCGATGTTATTCTTATTATTTATACTTGTATTTATAATAAGAATACTACTATAATACCTACTCATTGTACTCTATGTAGATACCAGAATAGCTGCTTTTTTAAATTATAATTTTGTGTCATAAAAATCTTATAGTTACCGTTATCCACTTTCCCTGTACTGTTCTCTTTTATATTTTTTATACTTATGTATATATTCTTTTTTAACCTATGTATATTCTGTAAATTCTGTAATTATTGTTAATACTATGTATCATGCGGTATAAATTTTCGGTCGTGGTAAATTTCGAAAATACACAATATTATTGTTATTATTTCTATGTTAAATAATTGTATTGCACTGTTTGTTGTAACTTAAAACTTGTTTTATGTAAAAGCCCCAAGGGCGTAAATATATAAATAAATAAAAAACACAACCAGTGGCGGTTTTCCATAAATAGTTTGTGTGGTGAACTCCCATAAAAAAGATAAGAAAACGAAACAAACTTATTTTAGAATTTTACGACATTTTAAACAGCGCGCCACTCAAATTCCGTGCTAAAAATCCACCCGTCCGCCAATACTGCCCAAGAGCGAGTCCGAAATAAATCACATATGCGCGTTATGAATCCCGCACGTTCAGGATTTTCTGTCCTAAGAAAAAGTTCGCACAAAACATTTTACAGGGCGACAGCGGGAGACGTGCGAACCCTGGAAGTCCACAACCAGCCCGGGTGCGCAGCGACTATGCGATTTGTTAATCCCAAATTAACAAATAATAGTATTTCGGAAAATTTGTTTTAAGATATTATTAAAATAAGTTGTTGCTGTAGATAATACCTTTTGTTGCCGTATTTTTAGAATTTGTTAACATTGGCAAATATTTAATAAAAAAAAGAATTTCTTACGTAAATCGTATATATTTGCATTGATTTTATTTTGAAATTATATTTATTATCCACAGACGTTTTAATGAATCGCCGAATTTTATCTCGTTGCTAGGTTGTGATAATATTTAATCGCTGTTGTTGTAATGAGCTAAAATTTCTTCAGACTCAAAGATATATATATATGGAAAGGAGCAACATAAGATTTTCTCATATAATTAGGCGATTTTTGGGAAAGAAAAAACATGCATTAATTACACTCATTAGAAGCAATATTTTTTGGTTAATGAAACCAGATTAACAATGAGTTAATCTGGGAAAATCATACGATTTTTTTTATACTGCCGAGGAGAATTTTTCTCCCACTGAGATGAACCACTACCGAACACAACCCTAATACGATACATACCGGTGATTAGTAAATAAACGGCGCAGACTTGGTTCCGGTTATTACCAAGCTTCATCAGGGATGCAAAATATTTACTTAGTTACGTTACAGTACTCGTGAAGATTGGGTAAGGGTAAGACAAGATCGGTGTCTAAAATTATATTATGTTAGGATAGATATCTTTTTGTAATTAAGTTTAACTACAACTAAAATACATGTATAATATAATAATGTAAGTGTACAGTAGTACAGGAAAAAAGAAAATAATATAATAACAGTAGGTAATATGTAAAGAACAGAAATGCATAGTTATAAGATGAAGTTTCACATAACCGGCCTCACTAGGCTAACCTGTGTTGAGGCAGTAATTTTGCATATTATTAATTGTTTTTGTGTTTAATTCGTAGAACTTAATTTAATTTTTTTTAAATTTAATGTAAATCAAATTTAATAATGTTATTATTAAGTTCTGCAAGTATTTTTAGTTGTTATTATTGTGACAGCTGTTTCGGCGTTTAAGGCCATTTTCAAACTGTCAATGAACTGAAAATGAACTGAAAATGAACTGTCAATGAACTGAAAATGAACTGAAAATGAACTGAAAATGAACTGAAAATGAACTGAAAATGAACTGAAAATGAACTGAAAATGAACTGAAAATAGCCTTAAACGCCGAAACAGCTGTCAAAATAATAACAACTAAAAATACTTGCAGAACTTAATAATAACATTATTAAATTTGATTTACATACAATTTTAAATTTTTTTTGCATATTATTTTATAATGTTATAATACCTATGAATATACACTTATATTAAGATATTCTCTGTAAATTGTTAAATCAATAACTTAGAATTTGGGTAAGTGCAACGGAAAATGCCCTTTCTTTACTTTTAATCTAATTTTTTACTTTGTGTTTGAATTTGTTTCAGATTTTTTGACGTTAACCGGAAGAATGTTGAAAATTCTTATCGCAAAGTACCTAAAATTCCGTTGCGCAAAAGTAAAGTATTATTTATAGTAATGCGAGTGTTTAGTCTTTTTTCGTAGTATTTACGTTTGTTTGTATAAAGATGAGTGAGGATTGTTTTGTCAGCATTTTGAAGATGGATCGTATTTATAGTGCGTCCCCTGCGTTCGCCCCACTTCGGCCGCGGGCGGGTCAGATAGTTTAGCCTGTAATTGCCGGTTCTCCCATTTGTTTACATAAGCAATTATTATAGGAGACCGTCGGGGTCCAGCTGTTCCCCTGGCAATAATGCCCCGACTCTTCGGGATTTAATAGCCGTTTGATTGGCCTGATTTACTGCCGTTTGGCGGCCATTAGACAGCCCAAGAGAGCACCAAGTAGGAGAGGCATTTTTTTAAATATATATTATACTAGTCTTTACGAGGACACCGGAGATGACCAAAGGACCGCTAATTGAGTGCTATTTAAAACGACAAAAGAAAAATATTGTTTTTTTTGTGGATCGTAATTTCGTATGAAAAATCGTTCTACTTCATTAGCAGTTTTCTGTAATAAGAAAAATGGTATTGGAGAGATATTGTTTATGTAAAAGTGTTTTTGTTTATAGGTTTTTAGATTATTTCGATGGTACCTACGAGTATATTAGCAGAAAAATATGTAGGCACCAACATGTGTTCTTAAAAATAAAAAATAAAATAATGCTGTAGGTACTTCTTGGTGATTTTAGTATATTTTATTTAAACGGTTACAATACAAGATTGCTATCAGCAAGTGTCGCTATCACATACAACACAGTTTACAATTATTTAAAATAAATTAAATAAAAGTCCTACAGTAGCAATAGGCAGCCCGCTCACTGGGTGGAGAAGATTATCTCCACATTTATGTACCTCTAACTACAGTTGACACAAGAAGAGGGAGAAATGTTCCCTGGCACTGTACACAAAAATTTTACAATACGAAACATAAACGTTCAGGGGGGTTTTATATAATTATACATTTTTATTGAAAAATGGCAACATTTTAAACATGAGAATTTTTTTTTTAAACAAATAAACTGCACAAGAGTTGACAAACAGGAAAAATAAAACTTAAATAATAAAATGGTGTTCTGCCTTGTATCTACAAAATGAACGTTTATATTAATAAAAATCAAATTTATGAAATTGTAGTTAGGTAACAATAATTTATAAACTAGGTAAAAATTATAATTTCCTCAAATGCTTGATAACTTTGTGGCATCATTATTAATTATATAATTGAAAATACACTTCACGTATTTAAAAAAAAAAAAAAAAATTAAAATACAAAGTGTATTTTCAATTATATAATGATACATTCGTATCGTTTAAATATTTCCTACCAATACTGTGTAAACTTTAATCATTGAAGAAAATAATATTAACATTACCTAAATGAAAGATGAAACCGGAAAAAACAACAGAAAATAAAAAAAAGATTCCAGTCGCATCTCAGTCTCATTAGCTAAGTTGGTTAAGCGGTTGCCCCCGATAGGCAGAGGTCCTGGGTTCGTGTCCCAGATGCGACTGGAATTTTTATTATTTTTTGTTGTTTTTTCCGGTTTCATCTTTCATTTAGGTTTTGTTAATATTATTTTCTTCAATGATTAAAACTTACAATGAGGTTTTTAAATCTCAATAAAAAATAATTAATTATTAAAAATTGAACTGTGTAAACGTCGTAGTGTGAAATGTAAACCATAGTTGGAATGAGATATACATGTCTAAAATGTTATTGTTTGCCTAGTGGTTCGTTTAGGTATATGTAGATTGATTAAATGAAGGAGTTCATAACAGGTAATATGTGATTTTATGATTCTTAATAATATCGTTACCAGTTCGAGATTAATTAGGCGAATTTTATTCGGAATTCAGAATAGTCAAAAGCGAAAAGTGAATATCTGCAAACGGACTCGCGACTGCAGCGACTAGCGACCTCTGGTTTCTTTAAGCTTCTGAAAGCGCGGCGCATGCGCGGATATGCATTTTTGCGCATTAACATCAGCACGGTATAATGCTTGGCTGAACAGATGGCGATTTGGTGTCGGTTTCGTCGGCATAAATATTTTACCAAACAAATCAAGTTTTTTTAATATATCTTCTCCAAAAAAGTTCATCAGACGAGAATAAGGTTTCAAGCACCATGGTAATTAAATACACAATCGTTAACACAAAAATTATTGCCATAACTCGTTATTATAGGTTGAAATATTCACCAGAAAACAGACCTTTGAGTAGGGTAATGAACTTTACTAAAAAAAACTACGATATCAAGCTTCCGGAACATATTATAGCTGTCTCTGAAAAAAACAAACAAAAAAAAAAACATTCTAGTAAATAATATGAAAATTACCAGGGTTGGATAGGAAAGCAGAGCTGATCTATTTAATAGGTTTAATAACACACCGATCTTAATCTGAAGCAATAAATAACGCATGTAAATTGAATATGAGATAAATCTCATGTGATTTATTCAAGGAATTACAAAAATCTTTGTCATCACGTTTGGATGAAATATGTAAATAGGAATATACCCCTTGAATCGTGTGTTAAAAAAGATGCTGGTAATGTATGGGTAGAAACACGTGTAATCAGGACTAATAGAAGTGATTTAAGACACCGTGGTCGTAAAGCATACCCAGGGCCGCAGAAGAGGCGAGGTAAAAGAGTAAAAGGTATGAGGCCTGTTGCAAGATCCGTGATCCTTCATAGCCCGCGGGATGCAATCATAAATACCTACACCCGAGCAGCAGAAATGATACAAGAAATAATTACACGCACACGACTTGTAAGAAACGGCAATAATTATAATTTCTTCAAAAGATTGGTATTCACTTTGTGGCATCATTATTAATAAACGATTTAAAAATTACTCTGTAATCACCATTTTATTAATATATGAATATCAACACGTTTCGAAAGTGATGCTTTCCTCATCAGGAATATACAGAATACTAAAAAATAATAATGTCAAGTATAGACTTATAGTCCGATGCGAACCCTGATGTATGGCAGGAGGCATGGAACTGGCAGAGGAAGGATGAAAGGAGACTGAATGATGTAGAAATGAGATCTCTGAAGCGTATGTGCGGTAAAACCATGTATGATCGTGTGAAAAATGTTGAGATTCGTAAAGAATGCAAGGCTGATGTATGAGTGATGAGCAAGATTAAGATAGGGACTCTTAGATAGTTCGGGCACGTAGAGCGAATGAACGAAGAAAGGAGTGTAAGGAGAATATATGATGCGAATGTGATTGGAAGAAGAAGCCGGGGACGTCCAAGGAAGACATCTCACGATCAAGTGAATCAAATACTTGAGTCGGGCCATGTCAGAAGTCGGAATAACAGAAGAGAATGTATGAGACGTTGTATGAATGTGAAAGAAGTGTATACCAAGATCGAGTTGTTTGGCGGTGCGTCCTCTCTGCTTACTCCTGCGGTGAAACGGCGTGATGGTTAGTTAGTTGATATGTATTTATTAATAATGTGGTGATAAGTGATTGAGAGTAATTTTTAATTCATTTATTATTATTTTCACACGAGCGGTTTTTTTTAACCGACAAAATAAAACTTATAGGAGGTTTCCTGTTGCGTAAAAGCGAAGAGCGAAGGTGCAAGGAGTAAAGCTTTGCGAAGTTCAAAATACTTTGTATTAAAATGATGTTTCTTTTTTAAAGAAACTTTTTGTTCTTAATTTGTTTGAGCGACGTTATAAGGCAGGTTAAGGAGAGGCTGTGTGGAGGGATTTGTAATTCCAGATCTTGAAGGGGTCCGAATTAAATGAGGGAGCTCGTTTCACGCGGGTGAATGATTCAAAGTCAATTCAAACGACCCGTCATCGTGTTGCCGCTATAAACTGTGAACCAACTTCTATTTCCTCTCTTTCAATTCCTTTCACCTCACAGTATCCCCAATGGGGACTGCCATAGTCCTACCAGATCCGGGAAGTGGGATTTTCATAAGGTCTTACATTAAAATTTATAGGATATAGAGAGCGGTTATCAACATCAAGCCGGTTTTAAAATTCATATTTAAAGTCACTGCCATCGGTCGGAAAGCATTGACAGTAGTCATCAAAAAGCGGCATAATGCAATTTATTAATTGTTTTGTGTTTAATTCCTAAAACTACATTTAATATTAAAAAGATATATATATTTAATTCAATCAAATTTAATATTTTTACCATTCAAAAAGTAAGGAAAATTATTTATTCCCCACTTCTCAGTACGTTCACAAGACCTAAACAATATAGCATTTACGTCAATATAAAACAATTAAGAAAACATTGTCATTTAAGTACCTCAAAGAATAGAGAATCTATCATTACAATTATTTTCCCTGTAAAAAGGTTTCACCGGTAATAAATCATTTTAGGCACCATAAAAATTAAATTTGGTGAGGGTAAATAGAATAATATAAATAAGCCGTCTCAACCTGGCCTAATCATAATTTTAAAATGGATTTGATCGCCGGAACAGCTGTCACAATACCAAAAAACTAAAATACTTGTAGAACTTAATAATAACATAATGCAATTTGTTTCTTGTATGGGGCTACAACCTTCCTCTCCGTCATCCCCTTCAGCCTTACAGCACACCCTGATTATGGGGATGATACTCCCACCAGCTTCGGGCAGTTGGAACTGTCAATATATTATTACACAATGTCAATATATTATAGAATGTAAATAAACTATCTATCTAACTCTTGTACTCAGATTAAAAAACGTTCTCAAAATTTCGTTCACAAGCATCACAAAAAAATAGTAAATCAGAATTTCCTGCAATCGCTCACACAAAACAAAGGATTTAAGTGATTTTAGCTGGGTTGTTCCGAACACCTACGCAGGTATCGGGTAGAGTAGGTACCAGGAGCGGAGCCATAACGAGGAGATGATGTATCGGAATGTAAACGCGGGGCGGGGCGGGGCCGGCGCTAAACCACCGCACGGATACCCGCCGCGGGCCGACCGCACGTGGACACGTGGCCACACGCAACCACCCAGCCACCAATCTGCCGTGTGGTGTACATACTAACATTAGTACCTGACTACAATTAACTAATATTTGGCAAGTATCAGAAGATCATCAATGTAATTAGGTTAGTAAATCTACAAACAAACCGTTCCTCTTGTTTACCTCAAGGATCCTTATTGAGACCATTACTATTTAATATTTATCTAACTCCATCTCTCGGCATGGGGAAGTGGAGAGGATAGACAGCTACAAAATTCGGTCTTGACACACACTACTTGCTTCATTCACAATCATACACTGTTTCAAACATACTCTTCTGTTATTCCAACTCTAGATATAGTCCGACTCGAGTATTTGATTCACTTGATTATGCCATGTCTTCCTCGAGCGTTTCTGAGTTCTTCTACCACTCGCTTCCAAGTCAAATATTCTCCTTACATTCCTTTCATCGTTTATCTGCTCTACATTCCCAAACCATCTAAACGTCCCTTTATTAATCGTATGCATAACCCTAGCATTTTTTTTAAATCTTCACATATTTATCACACGCTTTACCCCACATACGCCCCAGGGATTACTACAGTATTCAGTTTGCTTTCATCCTTCCTCTGCCAGTTCCACCCCTTACATCAGGGTTGGTATCGTAGATGGCCAATAGTGTCTAAATACTATTTACTATATTTGGCAAACAATTATCAGAAGATCATGTTTATAAGAAGGTAAGTAAATCCATAATCAAAGCGTTCCATCTCGTATGCCCCAAGAATCTCTATTGGGACCATTACTACTTGAATATGTAAATCAATTATATAAGGTACAGGCCAATGTTTTCTGAACTCCAATTCATTACTTTATGCAGAATATATAAAGGTTTTTTTATCCTGTCATATTTACTGGTAACTATCGACAGAAGAACCTTAATTGTCTTAATTTTTGTTGCATAATCTTAAAAATAATGTATAAAAGTGCTTCGACGTTAATTTCAAATAAAATAAAAATTTCATTGATAATTGCATATGATTTGGGAGTGCCATTGGACTTAAAAGGCTTCAAAGATGTTAGGTTTTAATTTAAGACCTATGGTAAAAATCAACATTTACATGTTGTGGTTTATAAAAGCGGTTGTAAAATCGGTAAAACTTAATAAAAATCAAAAAAAGTATCAGGGCAGCATGAATGAAAGCAGTAAATAATATAATGTATTGTGCTGTCATAACAACATGCAGACGGCAGTAATCATAATATAAAATTAACATATTTTTAACATGTACACCGGGCGCCGCATTTCCCTGCGACGCGACCTCCTACGTTCCTATGATCGCCTGGCACGTGCCAGATGAAAATATTTCCACGATCTCAGCTTTTACCTAGCGTGAAGTCGAGTAGGGTAGTTAGTTATTTGACGGAGAGGATAAAACCCCAAGATATTATGTCCTAAAAATTAGAGAACTTAAAAACTGGCTGCCATATTTTGGCCACACAATAAACATGTAGGACCAAATTTTGCAATGCGCAATAATAATATTATCGAAACATATGTGTCTTTTACCCATAAAACACTCTCTAATGGTAATATCTAACGGCACGAAACTAGCACAGCTTTTTATGTAAGTGCTTTCTTCTTGAAGTCGAACTACTTTCAGCACGCAATATAATTACAGCAAAAATTTTGAAAATCAATTTAATCAATAAAAAAATTAATAGGTCACCGGTTCGTAGCTAAGTGTACAAATGCATTGGGTTCCCACCCAGGTATCACGGGTTCGATCCTCTGCTAGCTAAGCCCTCCATCATGGCACAAGCAGCTTTTTCCCAATATAATGCTGGAAGTAGGAGGAGGGATTCATACATTATCAGTTTATTCGTAACCTGGAAGACTGTCTTTTAAAACAATGCCGTAACTAAAACGATTCAACTTAGCCGAGATTTGGTGTATTAACCATGTTCATTTGCAATAAAAAAAGCTAAAGTGAGATTACAAAGAGTTAAAAGGTTTCCGCCATATTCATCAGTCCCATTCCAAAACCCCTTTTTCTTGTGTGATTTTCTAATGCATATAATTTGATACATTTTTTTTTCAGTCTCCATAAAACCGTGGTATACCAATATATTACAAAGATTACATATGTAGAATACATTACAGTAAATGGGAAATGGTAAAAATATATATAGACAAGTATTAGGAATAACAAATAATATAACAATAGTGAAAGATTGATAGGAAAATGTCAACGGTCAATGCAGCATAGTTGAGCAGTTAAGTCACTATTGATTGACAAGCAGAAGTGCTCGCTTTCGAAGCATAAAATAGTGCATGGGATCTCCCACGAGTATACTTATTAAGATCGTATAAGTTTACCTCTATCAACATTGGTGAATTACATATGGTTTTAGAGAATAATTTGAAAAAAGTTTACCTAAAAATATTTTTGGGCGGACTTAACGTTGTTGCAATCAAGCAGACCAATGAAGGATATAGGAATAGATGATTTATAAATATATTCTCTCATGTAAAGGTAAAGCATAAACCTCGTGTGCACTCTTTCTATTTCGAGAATATTATTCTCTTCTGAAGGCGTCCAGATAATGGAACTGTACTCTGATTCTGCGAACAAGTGCTTCATACGTTTTTCACATTGCGACTTCATTAGTAAAATATCTCGCATTATAGAGAAGGATTCGGCTCGAAAATCACGCTAAGGTTCCTAATATTTAATAGTGACTGTACTATTAAATTTTTTATAATATGACATCAAAAACGTTATATCGTTTGAACTTTTTAATTTTCATAGGTAGCCCTGCAAAGGTTGTTGGGTTTAATGTGCATATCACGTAAAGCACGTCTCAGTATCAGGAGTGCATGATAATCGAAGAGGTCGCCAGGTGCATCGTGAACTGATAACGTTTAGGTATGCATTGCATAACAACATAAGGACACCGGTGCATGCAGGAATGCATAAGCGTGCCATCGCATCGTAACAATGCACGGTATAGTTCGTAGTCAGTCACCAGTGCACGTTGAATAATACCAATTTGATAATATGTATATAACAAATGTATAAAAACTGACTTACAGAACTGCTAAGGCGATGCAATGCGAAGTAATGAAAAATCATGTCTTTTTGGGTTGAAAATTTTATGGCATAAAAATATGATAGATGATTTAATTAAATACTGCAAGTAGAACACACCTTGGCCTTTGCTTTAACTGGACACTTTTTTGGTGAGTCTTTTTATAAGCCTAGAAAAAATAAAGTGTCAGATATAAAAAAAATGAGTAAAGCGCAAATTCTCCGACGACTATTATTGTTGTTTTATTGTCATTGTGGCAAATTATTTTTTTTTAAATATGACTGAAAAACATTTTAATATTTATGCACGAGCTTCACAAAAGAAAATTAAACACGCATTTTGGTGATGTCTTTTTGCGTAAATCGAAACGTGCGACCGGTGTTAAGCGGAAATTTCAACCTTTTTGCCACCTCGATAAGGAGTACGAGAACATGATGTCGTTTGAATTTTAGGAAGTGGATCCCCTTAAGGACGGATAAAAAAATTATACAGAAATTATAACACTTTTCATGACGTAAAACACACAAAATAATTCAATATTTGAAAATTTATTTTGTTATGGTTTTAATTGAAACACATTTCCTTTCATATCGCTTAATTTTAGTTTACATTTTATAGAAGAAAATATACGAGAAAAGTTCTCTATAAGATCTGAAAAGCACTTTAGGTTAGAGGTTAAATAAATAAACACTCTGTAGTTGGACATATTATTAAATGAAACAAACGCTTTGTTTTAAAACACTAATGAATTTTAAATTCATCACCAACCCACATACAGACCGTAATGGTAGGGGTAGGGGTAGGGGTTGTCACGATCGTGGTTGAGTGGTTACGATCCTTGGCTACGAATCCAAAGATCACGGGTTCGATTCCCGGCGTGCGCGAGTAAATTTTATTTGATTAAATTGTGTCATACCGGCAGGACAATATTATACCGTCTGCGTTACAAATATTGCAATGTTATTAATAGGAATCTAACACAAATATTTTAGAAAAAATCCTACGCTGGGTTCTGAACCATGACCTCTGTTTTGCACAGAGCCAAGGACCCATTCCCTCTATCACGAAGATCGGTGTAAAAATACATAAAAATTTAAAAAAAAACTTTTAAAAACAGTTGTAGATATTAAAACCGCATACCGAAACGAAACCACCCATTGACATGTCGTTAAAATAAAGACAAACCCAGAATCAGTTATTTAAAAAAATTATTAATACAAGAACAAAAAACATCCATTAGCATATATGGCGCCAGATATTAAAAAAAATTAAAAGACGCAACTAACAAAAGGATATCGTGAATCTGTCACACTTCTGTTTTGTCCGGCAAAAAATAATGATGACCCCATGTGTCCTTTGCGGGTTGCCTTCAAAATTATGTGACAGTTTAAGTACGCAAAAACACACAAAGTCCCGAGCGTTGGTCCCTTTTTGTGCGTTGTTTTGGTCTCTTTGCACTGTGGGACATAAATTAGGATCGCGCGACATTTTGTTTGCACAAGTTTTTGTCGAAAATTCAAAAGAATACTCATTTGATATTGTTATTTGCCACAAAGTGGGCTGAAATTGGGCAGGGGGCGACCGTTAGGAGGCTGAATTAAAAACGTTGAAAAGGGGAATGACGAAATAAACACTTGCCATTTTATTGACGAAAGATGTGTTGGGAAATTTGAAGCAATGAATAAAGAGGCGAGGAAACCCACAAACTTTAGAGATAGTCAATTTTTTTTATGCCTTAATTGGGTTACTAACGGTCCATACCCAAAAAGAGATAAGTTATTTCTCGATATGGAAGAAACCTTACTGAGAGAACAAGTAGGACTATGTATTGAAATTTTACTGCCACCTCGGGAGTCACATGCAATTGTTGGGAGTGGGAAACACCAACTGTAGGAAATGTGAAGAGGATGATGGCCAACACCAATTAACCATTGTGATAAAAGTGCTGCGCTACTGTCCAACGAATAGTGTGAAATAAGAGAGTTGGGCCTATTGACCCCACGCGCTTCTGGGAGTACTTTGCACCATAAGGATGTAAATTAAATGTTATCATTTTACTTTCTATAGTTAAAAGTAAATATTTGTACGTTTTTATTTTATTATTCCTGGATTTATATCACCGTTTGCTTTTAATGGCATTTGTTTTAGTATTCAAAATTCAATCCGCTTTTAGATAAGACGTTATATTCCCAAGTTAAGAAAGTTTGGACAAACGCTATATTGTCTCAAGTCGTTAGTTATTATAGTACCTTTCCCACCAACTTTATTTAAATTATGTGATTCACACTGTATTCGACGATCGACTTAAAATGTATGTATATTAATAAAAGAACAAGAAAAAGGTGTATATGCGTATTGTTACGTAACGAATAGGAGATTCTAGTCGTTGAAGGAATAATACTTCTAGCTACTGGTTTACTTCTAACCACTCGATTGCAAAACGTTACGCTTCAACCAATAGCAGCACGTCTCGCAATCACATGACCATTTTCAACCAATAACAGCAAGTCTCGCAATCACATGACCATAATCAACCAATAAGACAGCGCTGAGATGATTTTCGGCGGCTGAACAGCGTGGATTCGTGAAGCGATCAGCGCGATTCTCATTCTGAATCGAGGCACAGAGTCATCAGCTGCGCGTGTGCCTTAAGCACGTAGTCGCTCACTATTGCATCATCCCTAATCCCGACATGGAATTATCAACTGCATATGGGCCTTGGGCCTGTAGCAGTCAGTTATTATACCGGCACCTTGTAAACGCCTGGTCGTTGCTTCCCGCTAATTGTTAAAATCAGTGTGGGAACATATAATCTATCTGTGAGCCGTGGAAGCTGGCCGCGTGGGGACTCCGGCATGCCGTTGGCGTCACCCGATTGCCAGTTACTCATGTAAGCCGCTACTAAATTTCCCTTCTTATTATGTGCTGAATATTTGTGCCTTTTCTAATAACATGTCCGGTTGGAGAATCAGCAGAGAGAGATTTGTTAGGAACAGATTAGGTACCACCCTTTTTGGTGAATCCCGTATGTAGTTTACCTGCCCTTGTTTTGTTATAAATAAACCCTGAGTAGAAAGTACACATTCTATTCAATTAAGTAGCTAGTTACCAAATCCGATGCTAAGGCCGCGGCCGACCCATTGACTTTGAGATGAGAAACGCAATGTTTTACCAGCTGAGCTAAGTCGCAGCGGAGCCAGGGTCCAGTCCTGAATCTGGACTTGAGGTGAGTTTGTACTGCCTTCTTTTCACCAACCCTCTTCTCCCCTTTTTCCCCTTTCCTAACACTGTCGACCAACGTGGATGTCGTCGAGTCCAACCTCTTCCCCTCCCAACACTGGTCCCTAACACTGGCTTCCACCGTGGGGCTTTCCGCCCCTTCCTAACACTGGCGGCCAACTTGGGGCCTCATCCTCTCCTCCTTCCCTACGCTGTCTAGACCTTCTCCTCCTTTCCCCCTCGTAACAATATATACAGAAGAAAGTTAATAGACTGGTGGTAGTATGAGGTGAGTAGGTGTCTGAAGTTATAAAGGCTGGATAGATCGCTTTATGGCTCGATGAAATGACTTTAAATATTATATTGAAGGAGACAATTAGCAATTAAATCATTATGCAAAAATATTCAGGTTTCAACATTTACCACGCGTTGGAGTTTATGGGAATCGAATTCTCCACCTTTTCATTCGTAAACGGCCGCAGAGGCGGTTATAGTATCTCAGAAAAACCAACAATAAATTTAACAAAAAACTATTACGTTGCAAGAAATAATCAAACTCTAAATCACCCGTTATGGAGAGGTTAATTTCGGTAAGATTGATAAACTTGGGTGAGGATTACGTTAGCCACAATAACTCAAGTTTTTCACTATTCCAACCTTGCGCGCCCCGTAATCACACAGCGTTTATACGCGAGGGGTTTAAAAATAACCAGTTTTTTTAAACATAAAGTAGTGATAACAACGGGTATTGAACCCAGGCATACGAGTGCCAAGTGCCTATAGCAAAGCACGTCAACCAGGGGGCCAGGGGCCCAGGCAAGCATCTGCCTGTCTCTTATCCGGGGATCCAACTGGTGACATGTCCGCCGACAGCCCAACGTACAGACGAGACGGTCGCGACAGGTGACGTCATGGACAGTGACGGGTGATTCATAATTTGAGGAATTTACGAGAATATTATTAAAATTACTTCAATTTCCGATTAAATTACTTCGTACCGTGAATTATAACAGTGATAAATACTCTCAGCATCGCCTTGGTGAAATACCACCGTTCAGAATTAAAACGTTGCTTAGAATGGTTTTAACCGTGTTCGGTGACTATCCAGATACTTTACCACCTTCCTCTTTCTAATATCCTTCCCTTACCCCTTACCCTTCAACCTCACAACATATCCCAATTGAGGATGTCATAGTTTCACTGGCTCCGGTTAGCAGGAAGCAAGGGACTAGTGACGTACGGTAGTCACATAAAAAAATAACGGATGTGGAATTCGTACCGTAACAACTGCACAGTATGTTTTTTATGCATAATATGGAATATTGAGTAGATAGGTATAAATATATTTTTTTAAATGAGTACAATTCTTTATGGCTTGAATAAAAGCGGAATAATAAAAAGCGGAATTTGATAAAATTAGTCAAATAATGCAAAAATACCTATGAAGAGAAATACTGATAGAAGTATGTTTAAGGTCAATTTGCTCAATTTCTTTAAGGTCAATTGCTTTGTTTTCTATGTCCTTATCAGCATTTCTTCAAAAAATCCAAAAAATCGATGTTTTTCGATTTTTTACTAAAATTTTTTTTAGTAAAAAATCGAAGAAAAAACAAAACGTGACTAACCTTTCCAGTTGTCAAAAACAAACCACTGATCCAAAATGGCTGATAATGCTAACATATGATAAGAATATGTGTACCAACATAACAAAAAAAATCGATAGTCGATTGTACACAGTCCGCGAAAATTCAAAATTCACCTTTTCTTTTGAACGCACCTCGTATGTAAATTGACGTTATTACGTTGACATTGACTACACGAGCATTGGCTTCCGAGGTAGGTGCCCCTATGTCGCCAATATTTTTCAATATCTTCATGGACCGAATCAGTCAAAATAGCCAAACATCGGATGCAGCAATAGTTGGCGATGCAGAAATTAGCTCGATATTATTTGCCGATGACATCGCGAGGTTGACCGCGTCCCAGGAGGGGCTACAAGAGTGGATTAACCGTTTCAATGAAGAGTGCACAGCGGCAGGCACGAGGATGAGCACCGTAAAAACAGGAGTTATGGTTATAGGAAGATACCAAACTCAGTGTAACATCTTCGCTAACGGGGCACAGTTGAAACAGGTTGACCAATTTAAATACCTCGGGGTTGAATTATTAAGAAATTGACCGTAGAATAAGTAGAGCAAGCGGTCTGCTGCGTCCTCTTTACAGCTCAGTGATAAGGGAAGCTGAGGTGAGTATCGATAAAGTTGGCAGTATACAAATCAGTGTATTGCCTCACGCTTACTTATGGTCACCAGATCTGGATGTTGAACGAGCGAACACGTTCCAGGATCCAAACTGCTGAAATGAGTGGGAGAAGTCACAACATGGGATTAAATAAGAAGCTCGATGGCCCGGGAGGAGCTAAACATAGAAACACCGCTACTCTTCGGATAGCTTGGGCAAGTATTAAGAATGCCAGAAGGTCGAATTCCACTGAAAATTCCGAGTCCTATTCCAGAAGGAAGACGTCCAGTGGGCCGCCCCAGATACAGGTGGGAGAAGCTACTCCAGAAGCTGTGCGAGAGACTGGACCTATTATGGAGAGATGCCGTTGAAGTAGCACAGGACAGGGACGCCTGGAAGCGAAACGTGATGGGTCCCCGACCCGAGTAGGACAAGGGGAAGAAGATGTATGTATGTATGTATGCATATAAATTATTCTTTTTTTAAATAATGGGTGTAGAATTGTTTATTTTTACTGTTTTTTTAATTATTAAACCATTATTTATAAATTTTTAAATAACACAGACTTGTCTACGCCTCTGTACACCGATGGAGATTTATATAAAAAAAATAATAATTTTTTTTAAACCTGTTATTCGAACTTAAAAAAGCCAATGATAACAAATTTTTATCTGCCAAAAATAAACTTTACTTCGTTGACAAAAATTTCGTTGATAAAAATACCTTTTTTTATGGAATTCGTGAAAAGGGATGGAATAAAATATATTTAATTACGCACAAGATGTTTTTTCCCAACCTGCTGGGGTAAATAATATTGATGGGAGTTATAAATCAACCATTCTGGGTGCTATATCGACTCGTCCCATCTGGGTACTGAACCCACAACCAATTAAGACGATACCCGCTGTTTAACTGCCCGCGAGAGAATGCAGAGATTTTGTCTTTGGATCGCTGATGTCCCCAATTCTGGCAAAGGAGATGTAATAAAAATTCCTAATATATATTTTTGATTTTTCCCAGATCTTTGCTGAAGATAATGGAGGTAAATTTACGTATATTTATTTTTATGTGCATACTGCAAGCGAGTTCATTAGCCAGGAGCCAGTGGGACTATTACACCCTCAATTCTGAATGATTTAAAAGGCGGTTCTTCGAAGAAAACGCAGATTAATTTACCCTTTTTTATGCGAAAACTACACAAGTTTTTAATACCTCGGAGCTAGTGGGGTATTGAAATCCTTGAACAGAGCATAGTTCGATGCAGGAAAAAATAAGAGAGGAAACGGAGAAAACGAAGATTAAGGCTGAGAAGTACCTGGCCAGTCGGATCAGTTTACTGAAAAAATATTATCGAACTAACAATCAAGCCGTTTCCCTGCAGGCGTATGCAGAGAGGACACAAATGTGCCTTAACGCACGTTGCTTTCTTCATTAACTTTGTCCAGACAGTCTACACAACGGAATTGAGTCAATCCCAACTAGCAAATAAATAATTAAGAAGTGAAAAAGGCAAAATAAAGTCCATTAAAACATTCGTTATAATAATATGTTCGGTATTATATGGTATACTCGTACATCGGCCATTATATTAATGTCTTTATTTTGGATTATCTAGTGCGTTAAGAATTCTTCTTATGTGTAATTAGTTTGCACTCACCGACGTTCGAATGAATAAACGTGCTGTAATGGCCAAATTTGCCTAACATTTCGACAGCTGGAGGCAACCACATGACAACCTAGATTTGGCACCAGGCGGGTTCACACATTTCTCGAATGCACGATGTCATCATTCGTGTATTGACTGGCGGCGAGCGATAATTCGAAAAATTTTAAGGAATAAAACAATAATTATGGTTTCCTGCGGGTTCAAACGTTGTAAAAATAGAAGTGGTAAAGGTAATAGTCAAAATTATCGCATTACGTTCCACAGATAAGCTAATTTTTACTGTAAGCTCAAAATAGCAGCCGTCCATATATTTTTCAGCTGATTTTTTGACTGCGGTAAGCAAATATAAAGCATTTGTAAAAAGGGTCAAACTAAATACTCCAACAAAATATTCGGTTGTGCAAACAAGCCAAACCTTTTCTTATTTACTGTTTTACTTATTGACTGTTTGGGTTAGTTTAGAATCTATTCCACAGCTAAGGGAAACAAAAGGAGATTTACCATAAATTCCGCATAATTGTAAAAAGGATGAGTTAATCAGCAGATTTGTTTTTCGAAGAGTAAATACTAATTCTTTGCAGTGCAATGCGAGTTGCCTGGAGACTGTCGAGATGCATTTATTCACAAATCAGATGACAGTGACCCGCCTAAGCTCGTCCCCCTTATTTTGGATTCCCTTCCTTGCGTGTTAATTACCTGCTCTGTGTTTGCACTCCTTTGAATATTACACAATGTTTGTTTTTTTTTGTAATTTCTTCTGCTGGAATGTATTTATTCGATATCGTGTTAATTTCATTTTTTTGTTTGGTTGCGTCTTATTTTCTGGTGTAAGTTTTACGTGCGGACTATATTATCTGTTTTCGTTGTTATTTATAATTAATTATAATAAATAATACAACCTAAGAGCATTCTTCCACCTAGAATCCGTCAAAAATATGATGTATCGATTTAGATACAACTTTCGCAGCTGACGGATAACACAGTGGAATTATTTCATCGAAAACAAGACGAAAAAACAAACACTTAGCTATCAATTCGACCGACAGCTAACATCTAGTTTATACAATTTTTCTTCATCTTCCCACCGTGATCCGTGATGGATCGATAAAAAGACAAGTAAGTTAGGTTAGGTTAGGTAAAGGACAACAGCCTGTCGGGAGTGTCATTCATACGGATATAGGGATAACTTCGTTTCAAAGATGAAATAGTTGTGGAGAATGTGTTAAAAGCTGTTTTGTGAAGCTAAGCTGTCACATTTCAAAGGCTTTTCATGGTTATTTTATCAACTTATTTACATTAAACTGTGCATTTACAAATACATTAAAAAAATTAAATAGTTCCGTATTTAGACATAAAAATAATATTAGGGAAAAATGGTGTCAGTTTTCAGTGAATTTCGCGTTATTTTTTAAAGGCATCGCGTTATTTTCGTGAAATATGCGCGATTTACTGCAAAATCGGATTGTAGCATTTTGCAATAAAAGTGAGGGTATTTAAAAAAAAACATTATTTTCAATTTTTTTTATCAAAAAAAAAGAATGTCAGTAGGTAAGAGCCGATTTCGACATGAATTTAGCTACGTTATATTCTATGGCTATTCAAGCTTGTCAAAATCATAAACAAAGACATATTTAGAACGTACAACAATAATTTCTTATTACAAAATACCAGAAAAGCGCGTGTAAAATACGAAAAATCGGCGTGATTTATACGAAAATTGCGAATTTCGCGCTAATCGCGTGTAAATGGCGAAAAATGGCGTAAAAAACGACAAATGACCTTCAGTTCCCAATATACTATTAAATCTCCACAGTTAAGTGACCAGCATGATATAATATGATATATTAAAGGTGTATCATACATTGTTTTTGTGTTAATGTGATATCTTTCCTATAGCATCGCTAGGTGGGGCATACGTCGCCCCAGGGGAGCGGCGCCACTGTTCCTCGACAAATGTGAGAACTATTTTTTTCTAATCGTAGAATTAACAATACCAACAACCTTAGAAAAATCTCCGGTTCAACGGGGAATAAACAAAACAATATTTGATTTTTTGCGAGGGATTTTCTGAATGGACAGATCGCCGTAATAGATAAAGGATTTGTGACAGGTTTCTTTTCATTTAAGAAATTCATTTTTAATTTATCTCCAGCGATACGATACGAAAAGACGCAAATTGAAATATTGTTTTTGAGATAACCATTTTGGTGTATCAAAATTATGCCAACAAAAGCGTTAGATTTAAAAAAAAGTTTATACATATTTTGAGACAAATTGAGCAGCGCTTTCCCGATAAAGAAAAATTTTACTACAATTTCAGAGAGCAAATAATAATAAAGAGATGCCTTAACATACGATGGAAAGAAACCAAATTTATGTAAATAGCAAATAAGTAAAAAGGTTCGGCTTGTTTACAAAAACCGAATACTCCGTTAGAGTATTTAGTTTGGCTCTTTTTATAAATGTTCCTTAATTTGCTTAACGGAGTCAAAATTACACGAAACAAATATGGACGGCTGTGTGCTAGGCTGGTGCTAAAATGGGTTTTACGTGACCACTGCTTCCAGTAGTCGAAATATTACTTAGGGCAAGTCTATTGATTCTGACGTCAGTGTACAATTTAATTTTATGCAAATACCGCACAAGACTCCCACCAACTGTATGGAACCAGATGGACCATGGCATCTCCAATAAGGAACTCCAGTCAAAAAAAATTTTTTCTCAATAATGACGTTCAAACTTAAATACCAATACATTTCGTTATTTTCTAAAGTTAGTTTTCATAGTTAAAATAATTTCCAAAGTTTCAATTTTCCAAAGGGCGCCAAAACGCTCCAAATCTACGGCCGGTCGGTTTTGACATTAGAATGTCAAATGTCAAAGCAAGGATGAGCTTTACCGTACATAATTTTATATTATATTCACAGCCATAATTAAACATAAGTAATAACATCATGTACCCTTTTAGAAACTTTAACTTGAAGAATAATAATAGTATTGAGCATTACCAAAATATCCATATTGACAGTTGGTTTGCTCATCAAT
The DNA here is from genome assembly GCA_022606495.2 of Halesus radiatus. Classification (NCBI taxonomy): domain Eukaryota; kingdom Metazoa; phylum Arthropoda; class Insecta; order Trichoptera; family Limnephilidae; genus Halesus; species Halesus radiatus. The sequence continues at coordinate 3,162 of JAHDVE020011431.1, read as the reverse complement.
ACTCTAATTTCTGTTATTAATAATAGTTTTTTTTATACTGAATAACAGAGCTTAAAGTCATTCAAATTAAGTTTAAATTTCACCAAAGCTAAAAAAATACATATTTAAAGTACAAAACAAAATCGAAAAATAAAAATCTCCACACTAATCCAAAAACAGAACGTGATGTCAGTCAGGTGTTTCAAATACAATGGTACCAATATAACAAGGTATTTTGATGAGATGATTATTTATTCACTTTTAAATAACAATTTATAAATTCTACGTATAATTATATATAATAAAAGTTATGTATTCGGAATCGGCTTTTGTTGATCTATATGAATAAAGTAATAATATTTTTCACTGAAGTTCCTTATTATGGTATGTTGTGCGGTTAACGGGAGTAGGCAATGAAATAAAATGGGGATGATGAAAATTGAGAAGTACCTGGCTATTCATATCTGATCAACAAATACGGCTGAAGGTCGTTTCAAGCAACGCGGTCTTTCACCATTCAACTTATCCGTGAAAAATATGAGTAGGTATAAAACATTGAAATTCCGCACATTACACGATTTGTTTTGGTACCCAAATCTTTTAGGCTTCTGTTTACCAAAAAAAAGTAAAAAATTTCAAGAGTTTCCAGCTGTCAAATCTAATAATAACTTATTTATTTGCGGAAACAAAATCTCGCACGCAAAAACACAAAAAGGCCCATCAGCCTCCAAATATTTCGTAATAATTTATCATACGAAACAAAAAAGGTTCAACTTTTAAATTGATTACAGACATCACGAAATACCACAGCAAATACTTCATAACATCAGATGGGAGGCGAACAGCAGGGGTCTGCAACCTTTTGACAAAAAGTTACGAAACCACGATTATCATTTTTTTTTTGAAAACACATGTAATCAGGATGCTCCGATTCTGTTTGAGTACGAAAATGTAAGCAAAAACTATTGCGTAAATAGATTTGATTTTAAAATTGGGCACAGGTAAGTTTTCTGACATTCATCTTCTTCTATTATATAAAGAAGAATGTCCCGTGCGGGCGGTGTGTGTTTGTTTTGTATACAAATCTATAATTTTATTCCTAGCTTGGTGATATTTTTCACACTTGACCTGCATAATAAGAGGAAGGTCACTATCTATGAGATTAAGAAAAACCATCTCCTTCCCCATTTTCCACCCCTTAAAGCAGAATTTTCGTACTTTTTGATGAAATTTTGCACACTTGACGTTCAAAATAAGAATAAAATTACTGGGTAGGGGTGGGGGTAGAGGTAGGGAGAATGAATAGGAGTAGGGGAAGGGGTTAGAGATTATACAAAATTACTTCAAACTCTTAATGAGCCCGCGCAATGTCGGTTACTTCAGTTATAAGCAAAAAAAAAAAACAGATTTTTTTAACGAAAATATTAAAATTACTACGTTCACGCAAAATGTATATTTTAAAAGGGGAAGAAATCGTAATGAAATAAAACGCTGTATGATTATCGTACGCGGGACTTGTTTTGGATCTCTTTCGATTATTGAAACAATGCGGCGAATAGAGAAATGAATATGGAGGAAAGCGTCCAGGATGGGCACTCCACAAACCGTAGCGATGGGGGTTCCAGCTAGATGTCTCCATAAACTTATTTGGAATCGATACAGATTTAGTCTTGTAGTGTATTTTTCTGCGATTTCGAAATCAAAATCTTCATTATATGCAAATAGGGCAGACAAGATTCCGATAGTTTAAATAAGTTATTAGTTAATATTAATTTACGTCCGGAGAGATCGTCAGTTCGTAAGAGGGTTGGTGAGCTCTGGCACACGCAATTAGAAAAAAACGACTCTAAACAAACATATGAGAAATTGAATAAATAAAATATAAACGTTTGTATAAAAAGCAGACCCCCGTTGGACGGGTGAAAAGAGTCATGACACAGTAACAATGGCGCCCCGCCGCGCGGACATGGCCCACCGAAACAGTTCGGCCGTGCTCGGCTATCTCCGGGAATCTCCGGCATTCTTCGGCTGTCACTCGGCTTTTGTAATGCCCGATTCACGCGGGGCATGTTGCTTGATGGCTTCACAGTACGGACGCGATATTTGAGGTCAAGTTGAGGTCGTTAGGGGATGAGCGGGATTCTCATGGCGAAAATATTGCAGGTTTTAAATTATTGATAATTTGTCTTAAAAATCGATCAAAACAATTTTTTTTGAGGGTCAAAGAGGAATTTTAGCGCCACAGAAAGTCAATTGAAAACGAGCTCCATAATTAAGTTTTTTCTAGAATGAATATTTAAGGGAATGTGTAATATTTCTCCATATTGAAAATGCCAAGCTTTACTTATTAAATAAAAATAAAACATCGAAAATCAAAGGCCCGACCCAGTGATGCCAAATAAAAAAACAAAATTAAGTTTTATAAAAATAAACAAAGAGCATAACATATTAGGTAGGTATGTTTTCGTGATAACAAAATAAATCTGTTGAATTAATTAAAAAAAAAAACTATGTATAAGAAGGTATATATATTTTTTGTAGTATTTCTATATTCTTAGTAGAAAAATGTGTTCACACAAATAAAGCCAGTTTAAAATTTGCATTCGTTCCTAACAGTGCTTTTTGAAAATACCTTTAATTACCCAGTCCTTTGAATTGAATTTGAATATGAATAATAAAAACAATCAGGAATGCAATACATTATTTAAATTTTGGGACCCTTCTGATATCACGCCTGGGACCAGTAACTTTTACTACCTTGTATCAACTCTGGGGCCTAGCACAACCAATAAGACAAATCTGTCGATGTTAGTTTATCAATATCGAGAGGACGCCCGGTAATTCTTATTATATCAATGTCGGCTAAAAAATGGACTCACTTCACCCATGACAAGGGTTCCCAACATTTTAGAGCTAGGGAGCTACTTTTTTTCTTAATTTTCACTTCTAATAAGAACCTTATAAGAAATTTTGTTGTTGCCAAAGAACTGTTGTCAAACGAACTAACTAACTAACCATCACGCCGTTGCCCGCAGGGGTAGGCAGAGAGGACGGACCGCCAAACAACTCGATCTTGGCATACACTCTTGCTTCATTCACATTCATAAATCGTCTCATACATTCTCTTCTATTATTCCGACTTCTGACATGGCCCGACTCAAGTATTTGATTTACTTGATCGTG
>JAHDVE020011430.1:0-16734 GCA_022606495.2 Halesus radiatus | reverse complement strand
GTCCGTACCTTTTATCCATGAATTCCTTGATGCTTTTTGTTGCCAACTACTCTCAAAATATACAAGAAATATTATTAATGAAGTGATAAAATGCATAATAAATATATTTTATTACTTCGACCATATTGGGTGCAGCAGCGAAACTTTAAATGCCTGTCTGAATTGCATCAGCAAGTTCTGCCTTCATCTCTTGGGGTAAGTCTGTATGTTTGATTATATACTTTCCTGTCATCTTCTTCTTGATCTCTTCCATCGTTCCGATTCCGTAAAGCACTTCGGGCTCTGCCATTATATTATTTGATTTAAGTTAATTTTTAAAAAATTCCAATACAGAAATTAAAATATTTATATATAAATATTGTTTTGTATTCATTAATTTTTTTTGTCGATCATCGTCAGTTTCAATATTTTATTACTCGATAATATTATTTTATTATTGTCGATTTTTTTTTTTCAAAGATATTTGATACAGTGATTCTTAAAAAAATAATATATATAGATATCTATGTTTAATGTATTTTTTTGAATTTCAAATATCTTAACAATATAATATTAAATATCACCAATTAGTATCTGATCCTTATAAAAAAGAATTGTTTTGTTTTAGCCTTAATATGTTTAGTAGAATTTTTAACCGAAATCGGACAGAGCATGTAAGATCGCGACCACGAAACTTTAGCTCCATAATTAAAAGAGCAAGTGTTTATGGCTTTCTGGGTTCAGTCACTCTCTTGATATTTTCTCGCTACGCATTTTCTGAAATCTAATTCACCTTTGAACCGACTGATGCTAACATCAAAATAATTACTTCTTGCAATTAATTAAGAAAGGTTAGATCAAAACAACATTCATACAGACATAAATCTTACATATATATCTCGAAACGCAATGTCATTTTTTTGTCTTTTTTAGGGTATCTATGCGCCAACTTTCTATCTTCCTAATGCATACTCGCAGTATCTTTATAATAAAATAATGATTCCTGAACCATATGTGAAACTCGACAATTACGAACACTTTGATAATCTTCACGAAGTTCCACTGCACAACAACATTTCAGAAGTATCAACATTACATCATTTTTTGATATCCACTTCAGAAATAAGCCAATCGAATAATTTTATTCGTAGCTGGCTCGCAAGGCAATGATAAGACGCTGAAAAAGGGACTTGTTAGCGCATATTCTAAGGGGTTCAGAATCGTAGTTTATGAGCCAAAGGACTTGCACAATAGCAATTAACTGTTAAACATCGTGTCTCTTTTAAAGTCAATCTACCCAAATTGCACCTTGTATGGAATCGGAGTCTAATACGGAGCAAATCTACTGGTAAAGACTGCAGCAGTAGATAGCAGTGCTTTTCATGGGCTCGTTTCTATAGCCAACCCGCTCGATCTGAGCGTCGCAGAGAAGGGCATGCGTTGGCCCTGGAGTAGGAGTTTGCAAAAAGAAATAATAAACGCAAGGTTAAAGGAGAACAAGGATGAATTAAAGAGTCTGTATGATGTAGACAAAATTATGTACGGGCTAAAAAGCGAAGCCTAAGTCATCGAGTTTAAACAAAAGAACTCTAGCATCAATTATATCAAGTAATTGAAACAGCCTTGCTTGTTTATTCATGCGAAGACTGATCCTCTCGCTCTGTAATCTACTGCTTAAATTTGTTACATTCTAATTCTGAGTCCAAAATAATGATTTTTATAATAATATAGAAAAGATTTCCGCCAAGATTAACGGATATTTAATTCGAAGTGCATATATATGGAGACTCAACGAGGGGGGCATTATTAATGGCTGGAATCATCAAAGGCTACCTGTGTATACTAATCCATTTTCATACATCTAACTATCTTTATACTTAATCATTGTTAATAATCTTAGTGGGTATTTAAACCAGCTGTGCAATTCCTGAACTTTATCGATCAAAATTGATGGTTACGCACTTTTCATGTATATATATGATATTTTAATTATTAGTTCTATTAAAATGTTGGAGACTTTAAATTATTTATGAAAATAGGTAATTTTTTTTAATTTACTTTATGAAAAATTAAAAGAATACTAAAGAATGATAGTAATAAAAAAAAATATTAAATTTATTAATTATTTTAAAAATTCTTAGTAAATTTAATCATTAGAATTTCGTGCTTAAACTTTCTTAGCGTAACGATAATCTTTTGAATAATGATGGGTCTAATAATACATATTTAGAATAATTATTTGCTTAAAACAATCCTATGAACATTCAGGTAGTCGAGCCCAGAAAGGACGCCAATAATAACACCCTTGTCGGGGTCAAGCGAATCGAACATTACTCATATATCCTCAGCAGTTAGATCGGTAGAGGGTATAGTTCTTCAGTGTCCCGCGGAAAGGATGATCGAACAAGTACATAATTCATATATTCAATTGTTAAAATCTATCCAAATTCTACATAATGGATGTGTGTTTTATTTTAATGATGACTCTTTATAGATTAACCCGTGGCAATTAAAGTAGTGGATATGAAAATGCTAGAAGACGATCTGCATAAAGAGTTGCTGAAGTCTGAGATCAGCTGTCTGACTGAGCTCAAACAAGCTCCGAACATCCTGAGGTTGATCGAACATTTTTCAAGCACCAATAATACTTACATTATTACTGAGATGTGCGAAGGGAAAGACTTGGCCAAGATGATCCGTGCGAAGAAGTCATTAACGTAACAACTAAAAATAAAAACCAATAAATAAACAAACATAAAAAACACATGAAAATATATACAGATGACTATGGTAAACATATCATATGTATATTCTCATTCGTAAAATACATTAAAAACATAACAGATAACAATAAATACTACCAATCGCCAAACAACTTATCGCAGGCTATCTCGAAATCTACCGAAGGGGAATCGTGCACCGTGATCTGAAACCAGCAAACATCTTCTTCAAGGACGGAGTTGTAAAGTTAGCGGACTTTGGCTTTGCTGTCAAAGCGACAGTCTGCCAACGTCCCGGAGAGTACAACCTCGGATCTCCTAGCTACATGTCTCCTGAAGCTCTCAAAGACAACCTTTATTCTTTCAAAAGCGATATTTGGGCATTGGGGGTAGTCATATACGAGATGATGCACGGCAAAGTACCTTGGAAGTCCAAGACCGATGCCGTCCTGCTCAGGTTGATTACTTACGAGCCAATAGAATCACTGGTAAGCAAAGAACAGAATTGGAGTCGAGTGCTGATCGATTTTCTTAATAGGGCCTGCAACCCTAATCCAAGATTGAGACTCAGTCCTGAATAACTTATGAATTTTAACTGGACAGAAGGGTCATCAACAGGCATCCCACTGGACAATGTTTTTCAGGGAGCCTTGACGACCCCCAGACCTATAAGCTACACTTCAGCAATTGGACACAATACTGGGAATGGAGTTAACGGCCTCCTCCAAGGTATGACAAGCATGACGCCCACAAACTTCGCATCGGATAACAACAACAATTACAATGCAAACAACAATTTAGACGCCCTAACTCATTTTAGGAACACTCGAGTTAGGGAGCTTCCTTCCGCTCAGTAATTGCCCGCCCATCGTGGTATATCCAACGAAAATGGTATTCAAAAGAAAGATGCTGCGTATTCCCAACCCGCTCTTCCGCCTCCGCAACCTTCCATTTTAATCGTCCCTTATCCCTTGTATTCTGGAGAGGAACAAAATGCATAAAACGTCATTGTGAGCCAAATTCACTACTGTCGCTATATGGCCCAGATCCTAACAGAAGTCGAACGCCTTCCTGAGAGAGACGCAATAAAAAAGGAACTCGGCTTTTATTTCAGAAATGAGCTGATCCAAAAGATCCATATCCTGACCAAAATGGTAAGCGAATAGGATAATTTTTTGCTGATCCGCGGATTAAGGTAGCTTCATAACTCGGAGAAGTGGGGTCAGCTGAAAGAGATGGTTTTGAAATATAGTGGCAAATATTTAGCCAAATACAATAACGACGCAGCCCTGAGACAGCTTCCCTCTGAGTCGATTATCGTGAATTCCATTCGAGCGATCAACTCTACTCAACCTTTGAACACCTACTTGCTGGAAAGGGTTGTCAACTATTACCAAATTAAGCTACTTTAGAAGAAGATCGACTACAATGATTTCGGAGAAAAATCAAAAATAGACTTGCTCGTCAACGTTGCTCCTGGAGCATCTTTCGACGTGGAAAGATTAAGACAACGAATCCAGTTGTTGGGACTCTTATGAGATAAATAAATGTTTTTTTAAATTAGAAATATTTGATTTTATCTAGCAAACTTTTATTATTTTACATAAAATAATCAACTTACATACCATATCCTTTTTTATAAAATATCTGGCATATCCATCAATTCCTATAAATCTTGATGGGCAAGTTAGCTGTAGTCTTGAATCCATCTTTGAAGATGATGACGAGGTGAATTTCAAAATCAACGCTGATGTCCTTGTACTTCACCGAAGGGCAGGAGAAGTATCTCGGAAATATCATATAGATGGGGATCTCAAGATTACGAGTTACATTTCCATCGCAGATTTGGATCAGCTGGATCTCTGTTTTCTCGGAAAACTTGCCCCCAGCATTCTCGATCTTTTACAACCTGAACATTTGAAGATCGATTGATCGGATGGGAGTTTCAGCCTGGTCGATCTATAACCATCCGTTGAAGTCGTCCACGAATTGGCAAATTTCGCTGGTGAGCTCTCCTTTGATTTTGAATTTTGGGATCTTGGCTGAATCCCCAGCGATGTCCGCCGATGTAATCATAAAGGTCTTAGGCTTCGAGGGAGTGAAGTTTTCTATTGCCTCTCTTCCAGACTGATTGACTTGCACGTAAAAAGGGGTCTCTGTTTTGAAAACGACTCCGTTATACAACTTGACCTCCACCTTCACTTCGTAGGTGATGCTGATGTAAACACCAACGTAGGTTTCTAGCATTCTGTTTGTTTAGTTTTGGTCGAGCTTGAATTTGAAGAAAGTCTTGTCTTTGGAGGTCAAAGTTTTATTCTTCAGTAATTCTTTTTGCTCTTGCTCAATGAATATACAGGGCTCCATCTTAGAAATGACTGTTTCGAGCTGTTTGTTATTATTACGGTTCGAGGTGGTGATGCTGCCGAAGATGCGAATGTCGAGAGAGTTGACATCAACTTTGGCATCGGAACCATCGACATGGTAGATGGTGATGTGTCCTGAAACTGTGTCTCCTGGACGGTAAGTGGAATTGTTCTTTTCATACTTTATGGTTGCTTCATATTGCGGCTGTTGTTCCTTCTGTTCAGAAGAGATAGTTTTCTTCATTTTTTTACTTTTCTTTTTTGATTTAAAAGTCTAATTCCTCAAAAATGATATTTAGTTTTTAATATTTGATAAAAAATGATATACGCTATATTCTCAAACCTTCAAAAAGTTATGATATTTTTGTCTTTTTTAAACTATCTTATTAATTTAACTATTTTTCACTTTTATCAACTTTATAAGGAATGTTAAGTGGTAAAATTCTATTTATCCGTATACCGAAATTTTATCATCCTATAAAAGATGCGAAAAATTAAATCTATATATAAAAATTGTTATCATTAATACTAATTATTATAATCATATTTATAAAAAAACCTATTTCAACAAAGCAAATGGCAAAGAAAACTAAATCTAAATCCCGTCTCGATAAGTTCTACAGATACGCCAAAGAGCAGGGGTATCGTTCACGAGCCTCCTTCAAGCTGATCCAGCTCAATAATAAGTACAATGTCCTGAGCACCTGCCGTGCCTTGGTCGATCTGTGTGCTGCACCTGGAGGCTGGCTCCAAGTAGCCGAGAAGTTCATGCCAATGGGGACTGTGAAGATCGGTATCGATCTTGACCCCATCAAGCGCATTCCTGGAGTGAAGTCCTTCCAATAAGATATCACTACACAGAAGTGTATTGACCTTTTGAAGCGTGAGCTCAGCGGAGAGAAGGCAGATGTCTTCCTGAACGATGGTGCCCCAAACGTAGGTGCCAACTGGAGCAAAGATGCTCATAACCAGAGCGAGTTGGTGCTCAGTGCCTTGAAACTCACCACAATGTTCCTGAGAGAAGGAGGTTATTTTGTAACCAAGGTTTTCAGATCTGCTGACTTTAATTCTCTAATTTGGGTCTTCAACAAGTTTTTCAGGAAGGTCGAGATCACTAAGCCACAAGCTTCCAGATTTACTTCCGCTGAAATCTTCGTCGTGTGTATCGGATACTTGGCTCCTACTTTTATTGATGAAAGGCTCTTTGATCCCAACGAGGTATTCAAGACAACTGAAAGAGATCACGCAGAAAACCAGCTGCAAAATGACATCACCAGCATGGACAAGCTGATGGAAAAGCGCAGACACCGAGGAGGTTACGCTGATGATGCACCAATGCACATGTATAAAGAAATCAACTTTACCAACTTTATCGACGTGGATAACCCCTTTCCCGTCTTCATGGACTATAACAAGATGATTTTGACTCAATAAGAAAAGGATAAGTACTTCGCCATAGTGAAGCCACCTGCAGATCTCGATTTGATTATGGAAGACTTGAAGGTTTTGGGAAAGCGAGACGTTTCCATCCTACTCAAATGGAGAGGAAAAATCAAGCAGGCACTTTACAAGGAGTCGCACCAGCCAAAGAACAGGGATAAGAAGGATAAGGATGTCGACTCAGAAGAAGAGCTCGAAAGGGAACTCCTGGATAAACATCGTAAGGAGCACAAAGAGATGAGAAAATAAAGGGAGAAAGAAGACCAACATATCTTGATGAGCAAAGGTATCATCGAAGGGCACGTCCACGACGAAGAGCTCGAAGAATCGTTCGGATCCATTCTGGACTAACACGACATTGAAGAGCTTGGATATGAGTCAGCTTCGGATGAATAAAAGTAACTAATCGAAATCGAGAAGAATATCACCTACAAAACCGCCTAATAGCTGGAGGAAGGCTTGGAAGATATGTACGAAGCTCGAAAAGCGAAAATTGCTGAGAAGACCAAACAGATTCAGAAAATCAGAGCCGACAAGAAAGGCAAAGTCAGAGACAGAACCGTCCCGAACGACAAAACCTTGTCGAGGAGAATAAACCCAGAACCTGATATCAGAACCTTGACAAAAGACCACTTGTTGGACCGACAAATTCTTCAAGAGGATACAAAACTCAAATTCAGGAACCCTCTAGCGACCAAAATCGATGATGAAGACATGTATATTTCGGATGGGGACAGCGACGATCCCTATGAAGGAGTTGAAGTTGATCCGAATGAGAGAGTGCCTGGCGAAGTAGATGATGACAATGCCTACAAGATCCACAAGCCCTTGACCGACATGGAGAGGAGGCGAAGACAGTTGAACAAAAAATCAATGAAGTAGGAGAAAGTCGCAACGAATGAGCATAAGGATACAAAGATCGAAGTGGTTCCTTCTGCAAGAACTATTGAAGATTACGATATTGAGGGCTTGGCCGAAACTTTGGCCATCGCCAAGAAAATGCTGCGAGGAAGAAAGCGGTAAGAGATCATCGATGATAGCTACAACCGCTATAGCTTCGAGGATCATGAGGTACTTCCCACATGGTTTACCGACGACTAAAAGAAGCATAACTACAAGTCTCTTCCCATAACCAAAGAGGAGTACCAACGCGAAAAGAACCGCCTCATGGCCATCAATGCACGTGCACCCAAAAAGGTACTCGAGGCCCAGTGCAGGAAGAAGATGAAGTTGATGAGAAAATTGCGAAAGACCAAACAAAGAGCAGAGAAGATTATGGAGCAAGAGGGAGTGGGAGAATACCACAAGATGAAAGAAGTCAACAAAATTTACCAAAAGGAGTTCAAAGAGAACAAAAAGGATAAGAAATATGTGGTGTCGAAGAACGGCAAGGCAACGGGAGGGAAAGACTCGAGAGGGGTGAAGCATGTGGATGCTCGGTTGAAGAAAGACAAACGTACTTTGACTAAAAGGATAAAAAAGACAAGGCATGTGCATCGAAAAGATAATAAAAAAGCAAGGTTCTGAACATTTTAAATTACATATGTAGTTTTTTATGTTTTAATTTTTATTATTCTTAAAAAGTTTCACTTAAAAAATAAAAAAATAAAAAAATAGAATTTGGTTGTTAATAGATAACATATAATATTTTTATTCGATAAAATAATAAATAATTGGAGTATCTATTTTTTTAAACAAAATTCAGAAATTAGTGACGCTTAATTTTTTATATAGATACATGCTATGCTTTTTTTTTTTTATCACTCTTAATGCTTTTTCTTATTTGACTCTCTGATGATCCACCTGATAAATCTTTTCGTCTCCTTGTTCGAATTTGGCAGCACTTTCAGTGGAATCATATTTAACATCTGAATTGTCTGGTTGAGTCCCAAATTTAGACCTCTCAGGTACATTAGCCAGAACGTCAGAAAGAGTGCTATCGTAAAAATAGCATAGATGTAAAGGAAGATAGAGGTTAGGCTGGACACACTGCTGAACTTTCCAACAAGATACTACTCCTCAAATTTGAGCAAATCTGCGATACAGGGTTCTATGTACTTGACGTTGGAGGTGTAAAAGGCAGTCAAGTTGAGATTGGGTTCAGAATAGAGGTATTCATTGAGACTCATCACACCGCCGTTCACTGTAGATTCTAGAATTTGTATGCAAATAGGGTCGTCTTGGTTAAGGCAAAGGCTTCCGAAATATACCTGGGAATAGAGGTCGCCCAAGGCAGAATTATCAAAATCAAGAATTTTCAGATTAAAAGCTTTGAGCCCATATTTATTGACAGAGCTTAGATACTGGCTTCTGATAGTGCTCTGCAACTGCGGGAGGGTCATGTTGTTTACGTTAAACGTATATCCGTTTGCTTGAAGTTGCTAAATGATTTGGAAGAGACCTCCACGATATACCCATCGGATGGTATCTTCATATTGGGTTCGAATAAAACTGATCGTTTCGGTATTGGACTGCAGTAGTATTTAATTGGCAATAGAGTATACGAGAGTGTAGAGCAGCACAGTAAAATATTTCAGATAGGATGAGTCGAACTTGGAGAAAAGGGTTTTTTTCTTATGGCGGGCTACGAGGGTCCTTCGTGCCTTTTGTTGTTCCTCGATCTCCTCTTCTAGCTGGTCCTTTTTATCAACATACTCTTCGAAGTAGTTCTCCTCCTCCTGGTTCGACTTGGCCGAGCTCTCCTTCATACCTACAAAAGACTTCAAATATTTGTCGCATCTCGAACATAAGAATGTGACGTAAGGGATGGGGATGTCCAGGAACCAAATCAGAATGTCGAACCGTTTCTTCTCGATGCTGAGCTTGATGTAGATCCAGGTAATGATTAGGAAGAGAGACAGTAAGGCAACAAAGAAAACACACACACCAACACCTAGTAGGTCGGAGTAGATAGGTTCAGCGTAGGAATATAAAACTGGATATACGTTGGAGAGGTAGTTGATGTAAGTGATCTATATTGAGGCAGGAGAACTGCTGTTACTGTAAAATTCCCTCAGTCGCGCAGCCAACAATATCAGAACTTCATTTAGATTCTTCACGACTGTCACTCCGTCCTGCATCAGACAAGGTACTTCCAGATTGGATTTGAATGTCGTGGTGTGATTTTGCAAAAGGGCGTAATATACAGACTTATCGACAGTCGACGGGCTTTGTAGAGAAGTCGCTATCATATCGTTGATGAATATTTCTTATTGCACACGTGCATAGTTATTTCTGGCGTATTAGCTGATTGAAGCATACTGGTTATTGGTTATATACAGCTCCAAAAACATCACGCCCAACACCAAAATGATAAATACAAAACTCACCATCCTGAATACCAGTATTTATGCATGTTAGAGGTTGGTGTTGATGGCCTTTTTTACTACCTCGACGTATCGCTCATCGTCGAAACGACCTTTGCCTTCTTCTTCATCGTCACTCTGGTCGAAATCGTCATCAAAGTGGTCCTCGTCGCTCTGGTTATAGATCATATGTAGCTCATTGTTGGTGAGCCTGAGAGTCTTGGTTTTAGCTCCATAATTAACAAATTGGATCTCTTCCACCTCCTGTACTTTGTATTTCTCAAGATCCTCCACCTCTGGCGTATCATAAAGCTTGAGAATTTGACTGGCCAAGGGGTTATCCCTGCCCGCCTCGAGACTGTTATTATTGCTCTCCTTATCGCACATGAAAAACGACTTAAGTTGAGATTTGACTTTTGACATCTCTTTGACATCGACTTTCTCAATTCGAAACTGGTAGCCAATTGTGAGGGTGGTCTCCTCGATCATGTTGTCATGTTCCTCGTCCTTGTGTTCCTCATCTTAGTTCATCCTGTTGGACTTGATCTTGAGTTATTGCCCAGTTATAAGGTATTTACGGTTCTCTCCACGAAAGCTGATGTCAACCTCTTTGCCAGTTTCCTGCAGAAAGGTGTTATCTATCGTAGCATTGTCAATAAAGCTCTCAATCGAAATACTCTCAGTCTCCAGCTTTTCTTTGGAAATCTCGAAGTAAGAGTGCGCCGAGGCTGAAATTTACTTGATTATTCCGTTGGCGTCAGTCACGATGTAAGCGTAGTTTTTATAGCTGTTCTCAATGCGAAAGTGAGCCATGAATACCTCTTCAGTAGGGTTGAAAACCACTTTGTAGCTCACGGCGATGATAAAGCCTGACTTTTGTTTTAAGAAGGCCTGGTGGTCTGTACCCAGATACTTAGAATGTTCGTCTTGGTCACGAACCCAGCGGGACAGAAGTTCGGGGTGCGAGTTGCGGAACACCTAAGGCATAATCTTCTCTACTTTGCGATCGAATATTTCCTCTTTGAAGTATCCAGAGATCTCTGTAAACAACAAGTTGACTCTTAGAATTTTACCCACATCATTAGGATGAGCAGATACGACCACCAGAGCAGCATTATCCTTTTCGAAGGCCTCCAGGTAATTCTCATGCGTCTAACCATGAGGCTATTCATCGTTAAGCTTCTCTTGCTAAAGCTTCTTGGAGTGTTCGAGGATCTTGGCTCCCTCGTAGGCATCCTGAAGCACGCATATCAAGTAGACAGCATAATTATGCAGAATTTCGGGTACTGCCGAATTGATTTTCTGGATCTCTGCGAAGTTTTGTTTGGCCGATATGACAGTTTGAGTGATGCGAGAACCAATTTGGTTGAGTTTTTTTAAATCCGGAATTTCCTCGCGCAACTCAGTCCAGAATTCCTTGTGTAAGCGTGAAGACAGCAACATGGCCTCCTCGCAGAGCGATACGTGGTTATCGAAACGGATGATTTCGATGAGATCGGTGTTATTTTCTTCGTCTTCTTCATCTTCCAGGTTGTCCTTGATGATCTTCTTGAAACGGTAGATGATAAACTGTTCCTCGAAGGTTGGGTTGGCCTTTTCGGCGTTTACAAATTCCTAATATGCTTTATTCTTGTTTTTGGTGCGTTCCAAATGGAAGAAGGCATAAGAAAGGCGTAGCTTTGTCGACTTGGGGTATTTACGAATGCCATTTTGATACATGCGGTCAAGCTGCTTGATGAGTTGTCGGCAGTTCTCCTACATCTCGCCTAGGTCGCTGTCTTTCTTGCGCTTGACTGATTTCAGGGGACAGTCCTCTTCGTTACAGACTTCCTTGTGTTTTTCAATATAACCGATAAGCAGCATATATGAATTTTTATCTGAGTTTTGAGTCTGTAATAGTTGTAGTACATATTTTAGATGCTGCTCCAGCTCCTCTCCTGAACGAAATTTGAGGTCGCTGGAAAACAGCTTGTCGATATTACTCTTCTTTTCAAAGATAATGATTATGCCGATGAATGGCAGTCCCCCGAGCCAGGCCACGAGTCCCCCACTGAAGTTGAAACCTTGTAACAGCTGGCTCACCATGAGCATAAGGTTGGTCCAAAAGTAGTAGCTGGAGCAGATCCTGAAGAATTTGGAGACGTTCTTGTTGTAGTAGGCATCTTGGATGTTGTAGGCCCAGTACATCCAGGCGGACAGCAAGAACAGCATGATGGTGTAGACGTAGGTGCCGCTGAAGGGCGTGAAGTTGAAGACGAACTGGCACACGATCTTGTTGATGATGTAGATCACCTGCGCAGTGGAGTTCTGCCGTGCCTGTAGTTTGTTTGTGGACATGCGAGGTTCGAACATAGCGAGTGCCACGATGCAGGAAATAAAGACAAAAATCGAAGTAAAGATGAGAGTAACTACTGAATGGAAGAGATGCCATCCCTCAAAACACACGATCGATGGGTAGCTCTGCATCACCTGTATATCCGGGTCGATAAGACCTGGATTACAATTGACCATGCTGAACAAGGTTTCTGTAATGGGCAGAAAGAGCACTGTCACAAAGAGCGGCACGATTTGACCCAGCAGTACCAGAGGCCAAGTGAATCTAAATTTCTTCTTGCTGAAAGAGTAGCTAACGTAGACGATGTCCACAATGACCAGGATGATGGCGAGCACGAGCATATACACTAATACCAGATAGGCATTGAAGTTAAAGTTGGGCAAGTATGTATTCACGTTTACTATGTTAAAAAATCCGATAATATTGCTTAGAGTCTGTCCACCGTTCCACACTTCCAAGATCGAGGCGTTGAAGGGGAAGGCGAACATTTGCAGGTAATCAATACTTGTTTCCTGGATGATTCCTAATAAATTTTATCCCTCCTCTTCGGCTCGGTCAAGCAACACGAAAAGCACATTGAAAATAGAGTCTTTGAGTTCTCTCCAGAGCTAGAAAATTGGGTTTTTCTTTTCAAGGTCAAGCTCAGCAGAAGCTTCTTTGCTGTTTATCATGACTATTTTTTCTTTAAGATTATAATATATTTTTTAAATAAATATATGCAAAAGAACCAATTCCAAATCGAAATTCCATAAAAATTAGTATCAATATAATTATATACATTTGAAAAATACATAAAGAGATACAAAAATATACTGTGGGTTTTATATATTTTATATTATTAAGATATTTAAATTTAGGAAAAATACGAATATGCATTTATTAAAAAAGGGGGTGTTGTTGTTTTTTACCGATGGTAATTTATGTTATTCCTAAAGGATGCAACTCAATCGATCATTTGGAGAACATAACATAAATTCATAATGACTTAATAATATATTAAAATCTGGGAGAATAAAGTGCAAAATGTTTATTTTAAATAAACTCGAGCTCGAGTCCATTAAAGAATCCTGCAATAAAATGGGAAGAATATATACCATAAACTTTTAGTTATTATATATAGTTTTCCCAGCTTTTTAGTTTTTATTTTAATTCAATAGATTTAATGAGTATTATCTTTAAAGAAATAGATAAATACATTCACTGTATTTTCGTTGCAAATGATCTGGCGACATAATAATTATTATATCGTTATTTATGGGTTTTTTTTGTCAAATAATGATATACATCTTTATATTTATTATATTAGATTCTCCCCAATCGATATTATTAGTCATTTGAAGCAATAAAAAAAAACATAAATATATACATATACATAAAAATACCTAGACTAAAGAATAATAACAATTATCATAAATAATAAACAAAAAAAGTCATCATAAATAAATTGATAAAAAAGAAAAATCCTCAACCAAGAAAAAATATGTTATCAAACTAACACTTGTTTATGAAGGTTCGCACTTCTAACTACTACTTCTACTTTAATGTCTTCCAGCTAGCACTCACCTTCATCCTTCTCCTATGTTTCTTCCACTCCTACTATGTTCTCATGTCATTCATCGAGATTACCGTGGTTTTCTGTTTCGCCATCGACATGTACCTCCAATCTCTATTCAAATATCTGACTTTATCAAAGATATAACTCTATATCTCTATTCACATACTCTTTGTTATTATTCATACTATCGTCAATTACCTTTCTCCTATAGAATTATCCGCTACTTCGCTGAAAACAATTTCACTCAATCCAAATAAAATGTACTTGATCTTGGGCTCTTCGCATTCACTACCATTGCTATGCTGATCGATCTCGTCCGCCCAACAACCTATCACCGATCACCTGACGCCTTTACTATGGCGATGATTGCAGTCAGGTACTCCGCACAGTTGGTGCGCTTCTTACTGGTCATCAAGCAATCCCATAAGGTCAAAATCAGTCTCAATGCGAGCCGCAACGACATCGACTTTGCAAATATAGGGAAATTATAGCTGGATGATGAGCACATGGGTATCGATTAAAGATTCAGAAATGGAATACAAAATTATGTCTGAAACTATTTTTTTTTATCTAATATTCTAAAAACAGTAAATCTACGTTAGTGAAGTTCAAAATTGTATATGTGACATGTAAACTAATAAAATAAATATCCCTCCCCAATAATTGAAACGTATTTTTAAAATTTTGTATTACTATTCTAAGTTAATTTATATTTAGTTAATATTGTACTTCTGTACAGGGGGGAAAAAATCGAAGTGAAATTTTTTTATAAGCCTAAGTAATAAATAATGTATATTTTATAATTCATTGCTAGTAAATCAATATTAGCCGATCATTAGTGCTGGCAATTTTCTTAAGTTTATCTGTCTCTGCTGGCGAAAACCCACTGTATGAAATGTCCAGCCATTCCAGATCAGGCATGTAAGTTATCAGCTCGAAAATCGAATCAATAGTCAATTTATTCTTTCCAAGACTCAATCGCTTCAGCCTATTCGCACTCTTTGGAATCGCCAGTACTCCGTGTTTCGTGATTTAGCAGCCTCCAATGAACAACTATTCAAGCTGAGTCAAACTCTTTATCAATAGCTGCAAGCCTTGATTTCTAATCTCGTTCTTGGCGAGGTGCAGGACCTTGAGCTTATGCAGACTGCGGGAGATAAAGTCGGCGCTCTTAAATCCCAAAGTATTGTAAGAGAGGAATAGCTCCTCAAGGTCCTCCATCTTGTTGGTTAGTAAGTTTATCCCGTCGTCCGTTAGTTTATTATCAGTTAAAGACAACGCCCTGATTCTAATTTTGACGATGTCCCCGATTTGGTCGTCACTGATGTTGTTACTCTCAAGGTACAAAGTATCGAGTTTCCTGTAGTTCGCGGCTATTCGTCGTATAAAATCGGTAGAGAGTCTCATGTGATTCAGCTTCAGGCTGGAGAGATACTTGAACTAAAAGATATTGACCAAGTCAGCCTCGGGAATTTTGTTATCGCTGAGATCGATGGAGAGGATGTTGGGCAGGTTCTTGATCATCATCAGGAGTTCTGGTAAAATTATTCCTCTTCCTTCAAGGTTGATCTACTTGGGATCCTTGACGATCACAACCCCTTTCTTCACCAATATTTAGTCGAACTGCTCCCTTTCAGTCTTTTGCCTATTCTGGGCTTGGAGCTCATTTTTTTCCTTGGACTTCTGGCTTTCTATCCACTTTTTATTTGCGTTTTCGAGGTCGATCTGAAGTTCGTGAATTTTATGGATCAGTTTCTGGATCTATTTATGGGTATATGAATTCTTTGACTCTCCTTCCATCATTCTTTTGTTGAGTCTTTACACCTCTGAATTTAGTCTTTGGTTCTACCAGCTAATCCGCTTCATGTTGTTATATTTTATCTCAAAGGACTGATTCCGATCGATGGTTGCGTCCGAAATATCTAAAGGGATGGACCTCTCAGCTTTAAAATTGTTGTGTAATTTTTTAATTATTTATTCTTTGCGTCGCTCGATGGTCTCGCAGATGATACCCATCTAGTCATTGAATTAGTTTAACTCCTCCAACGCTTTTTCAACCCACTCCGTCATCTGAGATTTGGCCTATCGAGTATCAGCCTGGCATTCCTCGAGCTTGGTGCTCTCTATCGCTAGCTCCTTGACGATTCGGGAGATGATGCGTTCTGGATTTACGAGCTCGCTCTTGGATAGGTTTTGTTCATACTGAACCACAGTCTCTTTGATGTCATTGGCCTTGTCCCTGACCTTTTGCCTGATCAGGTCGGCCATCTCGCTGGCACATCTTGCCGATATGTCTGCTATCGTTTTGGTCCCGTAAAACGTCTCTACCCTGGCTTGAAGCGCTTCTTCTATCCTGATTTTCTAG
This sequence comes from Halesus radiatus, assembly GCA_022606495.2. Taxonomy (NCBI): domain Eukaryota; kingdom Metazoa; phylum Arthropoda; class Insecta; order Trichoptera; family Limnephilidae; genus Halesus; species Halesus radiatus. The sequence continues at coordinate 672 of JAHDVE020011430.1, read as the reverse complement.
GAGACAATTTCCTTTTTGATATCAGCGAACTTGTTAGTCCCGTGGAGATGCAGCAGGTGCTCAAAAACGATACAGGTACTTAGCATCATGCAGTTTTCGGTGGAGTACTGCACATTCTTGGCAGATGAGTTTGTGCTCGCAGGTGGGGTATGTACAGACTAAATCTTAGTTTTAGGAAGGGTGCAAATAACACTTTTTTTGAGGATTATTGTTTTGATGCATTTTAACGTTTTATAAAAATCTAGGAATCAGATATATAAATATAGCAAAACTATACTTATTTCTGTTATTGATCTATATTAATTTTTAATACAGGGGAAGCAATAAAAAATAAAAAATGTAGGATTTGGATGCTAATAGATTGAATGCACTTTCTTGTATATTTGTTTGCAAAAGCTCTGTTAAGTGGTAATAAACAATAAATATTTAAATATTTTTAAAGTCAGAGGTTGTTTTGTGTCATCACCAGCCTATTCAGTGATGTACATGATTTTCGGGTTGGAACTCTTAGAATGACATCTTATGGTTTTAGTCATGACTTCAACAATTACAGGTTTAAATGTTTGAAAATAATAAAATATCCATCCATATATACATATTTTAATTGACGGCGCTGCAAAAAACGATATTTCGAACAAAAAAAAGACCAACTAAAATCCAAAATAAAAAAGT